>CABEEJ010000202.1:224158-297790 GCA_901482245.1 Timema douglasi
CCCCCACACACAAGCTTAACCTTATTGTCAATATATCATACGGCCATATTTTACTCTTGTATTAATTCCTTTAAATGTTACCAACTAGACAGAGAAATCATTAATCTAGATGTTCCAACACATTTACTTAACTGCAAATCCAGGTATACTGTAATGTCCTTAGTTTGTAAGAGATCAACTCTAAAGTATAAGATTATATAACCATCAAGCAATTCTAAACGTTATTTACTATCTGTTTAATTGAAATGTTTGATTTCATTCCTAGAGGAATTATTTTTTTATTCAATAATAGTTGAATATACAATTTTTGGTATAAAATAAAACACTTAAAGATTACTTTCATGTTGAAATAGTTTAAAGAATGTTCTACAAAATCAGATAACTTTGTAATCAAATCACAAAATAGGAATAGCAAATAATAATAGAAGTACACTTCATATTAACATATGGATTCAAGCCGACGGCTAAATAAACATTGTAAATATTGATTCACATATTCCCTGAAAGTTTAAAGCAGAATCTTAAGTGTCACAGCAATTCACACACTAGCTGAATGTATTTAGGTTCATGCTTCTTTGTATTACAAACAGCTGATTAGCAACATATTTTATTTTATAATAGATAAACAGATTTTAAAAATTAATATCATGTTGGATGTTTTTAAATTTTTGTGTTGTCTCACAAAACAAAACAATAATGACATTAAACAAGTTATTTCAAATACTCCCACAACAGTAGATGCAGGTGTATGCTAGCATCTCACTTTGTAGATGCATGCACACTGATTGAACCAATTTTTTTTTTTGCTCAGGGTGTGCATAAATAGGATCTAATAAGAAAGGGAGTGTATAGAGCATAGTTTTACTCATAGCCACATTTGCAGCAGAAACATGGACAATTAATCTGAGAGAGACTAGGAAAGTGGAGGCCATGGGAATAAAGTTTGTGAGGAACATGTCAGCTGTAATGAGGAGAAACAGGATTGTGAATAAAGTTCGGGTAAGCATGGGGATACAGGGAGTACATGCACTAGTAGAGGAAGCAAGGCTCAGATGGTATGGTCATGTAATATGGAAATAATACAAAAGATAATAATGGAGATGATGTAGGAAAAAGACAGGAGAAGCAGATAACAAGTGTTCGAGTAAGAGGGGAAGGATATAGGGAGGCGGCATATTACTAAACTGGCCCGGCCACAGGCTGGAAACGGTTAATAACGATTATGATTTAGGTAAATGTGCACTGACTCCATCAGTTGGTTTTAAAATTTGAATGGGTCTCCCAAGCTGATGTTGCACTAAAGAGGAACGCTTAAATTATTTTAAGTTACGCTAAACAGACAATTCTGGTTGGGCTGAGATATTGATATTGGTTTGGAGCTTGTTGCCTGGTTACGTTTCTGCTCTTACCTTGTTTTTCAGCAAATGTGTGAATCCTCAGTAAGGCATGTATGAGCTGGCTATTTAATTTATCTTTGAACATAAAATGTGTAAAATAGAATCATCTCAGCACAAGCATTTTGATTTTTACAAGATACTTAGATCAAGCGGGTTTTTAACGCCTAAAACTGCATTTACAATAAGCTCTTAAGTCACACATACCTTACCTCCACCATGTCAAGACAAAATATTGACCAACTTGAGATTCAAATTAGTTTCTCAGAAAACTTTTCAAAAGTCATATTGTTACTATGAGTAAACTTTAAAACTGTGGACTAGTTCATTTCGGAGCAGTGCTTCATGACTAGATGCCGCAGTAATTCAGGCGGCACAATAAAGTTCTAAAAAGAGCAAATGACTAGATGCCGCAGTAACTTGGGCAGCACAATAAAGGACTAAAGAATTATTTTGGTCTCGACTAATAAAAATCACCCAGTTATATTTTCTTTTGATCTGTAATTTTTAATTCAACTCTTTAACAGTGTGAACTCTTAGTAATTTGCAAATATGACTTGAATTTAATTTTTGTATGATTTTATTATCTCGGACAGTACAATTCAATACTGCCAGTGATATAATTACTATTCACATCCAATTACTAATAAATAAAATGATAGAATATTAGGAAAATGGTAGAGCACAAATAAAAGTAAAAACACTAACATATTTACACACACTTCAATATTCCGATGCTATTATAGCATCTTCTTTGGGAAGTAGTAGTAATTAAGACTGCCACATCCATTGTCCTTTTCCTGTGTTTTTCCTTTTACATGTTACTATATAAGTGTTCTATCATCCTTTACCAATCTCTCTTTTCTGGTTTTTGGTTCTCTCTTTTAGGAAGTTGTATTGCACGCTTCACACTCCTCCCTGATGAATTCCAATAGAATGAAACTTAGGTTAGGGGATTGGGTGGTGACAATCAATTTTCTTAAAGAGGAAACCATTACCTCTTTGTCCAATGGCAGCAATGTAAAGTGTGAACTGTGTTCTTTTCTTTGTAAAAGCCATATTGTGTTCGTTTCTTTTATGTGTTTTGAATTGACCTTTCCTGTACCTTCTTTGAATATATATTACAAACTACCTTAACAAGCAAAATGAGTTTTCTTTAATGGCTTGTTGGACTCGCAACTACGCAACAACGTAATGTTGTCTGTCTACAATAGCTTACGCAAACACAATCGTATGTCAGAACTGTCAGACCTGCTTGTCGGGAGGAGATGAACACTGTCCATCTCTTGCGTTTATGTAGGCTTGCGTTCAGCCAATAAAAAAACAAATATGGATGGACTACTAAAATCAAATAATATGAGGTTATTTGGTCTATGACAACAGCTCTTGGAAATGTATATTACAGAATACAGAATTTTCAATTAAAATCATATATATTTAACGATTTAAATATTTAAAAAATATTTATTTCTTATTTGAAAACATTAATGACTTTTTATTGTAGACAGTCTATTTTGTATTTAACAAAAGTGTAATTATAAGTGCATTTGCGATTGCGTAGTTTCGAGTCAGACAAACGGGTATGTTGGTTGTAAACGGGCCATAAAGAGATATGTAATTACTGTAAAATAAGACTTACGATTCAAACTTAAGTTTAGTACCAGCAAAAATTGTTTGGTTGAATGTTTTGTTAAAATATATAAAGTTTGACATTGTGTCGTGAAATAAGAATGGTTGATAACTTCTTAAGACTTATCCAAGCTATTAATGTTTTAAAATATAAGAGAGCATAATATATGAGTCATCATCAGTTAGCCTACTGGGATTATTAAAATGGCTATAGCCACGATGTTGAGACGTTGATGGCGCTAATGAAAACACATGAGGCGCCAATGTGGCCAAATTTTTAAACTCTTAGATGATAAAGTTGATAGTAAATATAGAGTATCACCCCAGATATGGACAAAATAATAATCAAAATATGGTTTTAAAAAGGTTAGTACTGGATAATATTCACATCAATCATTTAATAAGGGATTAAGTATATTTATAGCAAGAGATGTAACCAAATTAACTGAAATCTAACTGTCCAACATAAAATGAACACTAGAAAATATGCTAACTTATACTGAAGAATTGAATTGAATTTATAAATTTTTAAACTACAAGTTAATACATACAAATTAGCCCAGAACTTAATTTTCAAAATGCTTAGGTTAGGATTAGTTATATTTTAGGTTTGTGTATTTTACATTACTTTGACCAATGAATAATAAACCTATTATTTTTATATTTGGTATAAAAAGAAGTGAAAATATCTTGTAGCATAAATTAGTGCTGTGTTATGTACTACAAAGTAGCAATGCCGTCCTGGTTAAATGACAGATTTAGGTTACTTTTATCAATTATTTGGCCCATACCAGATTTACAAATTGGCAATAACAAAACTAGTCATTAGTTTGTTATAATTACAAGGTACAAAGATGAAATTTCAAAGTGCCAAAGTGACTAGCACTCGTCCTTTAGAAACTATTGAAATTGATTGATGACCTAGTTCTTGGTTTTAATCATATTTGAGAAAGATTCAGGATAAAAATAGTAACAAATTTATTATTCTATTTCTGTTCTCTTTTTGAATCCACTTGATTAATTTTTCTTCACTAAATTCTTATCAAAGAAAATGTCAAATGTTATGTCTTTCTTAGGGTTTCTATATTGATTTGACATCTCACATTACAGTAACTTATATTTCATATTGTGAAACCTTTTACTCCATTCGTTGTATTGAACATTCGTGTTTTAAGATTCTGCCACATACATCAACTCACAGTGATTATAGTGTTGAATTCCCAAATAGTCCACAGCATTATAGTTGCATCATTTAATGTGTAAAACTATGTTCTTATAATGATAGAGTTTGTACACACAATTTGGAAGAGAATATAATAACTATTCTGCTACATAAATATATATTTTACATGCCAATCCAAAATTATACTTGATTTGCAAAAATACTTTACTAAAAGATAGTTTAGTCAACTAATAAAAATAAACTGGTAAGAATGGGGTAGTATGAGACAATTTTTTAAAACGTGAATTCCATAACATTCTATCCAAAACAGTTTTCACACAAAAAAATATCCCAATCACCAGTATTAAATATAGCACAATATATAATCATCTGTTATTAAGTACATATCATACAAAGTATGTGGTATAAATTGACTTCAGCAGTTACGGTCTGTGTGGCCAGCCTTACGATCGAGAGCATCAGGGTCAGCTAGTGGATCTAGGTCCGCAAACAAGTTGAGCCATGTAGATTTTTTATCTTGACCCTTAAACATGAACAAAAACCTCTATATTACTTACGGTATTTGACTTAGAACCTTCTTCTAGAGTCTTCAAAATGTCAACAAAATTTACTTTAGGTTAGGAATAGTTATATTTTAGGGTTGTGTATTTTATATTACTTGTAATGATACTGATTTGGACGCTTCTCATATATTTAAAAAGTCATGGATGAAGTGCATTTTCTATAAAGTATTGTATGTAAAATATCCTTTCAATACTTCATCCATGGAGAACCACACGCTTTTCAGAACTGATGGAAATATATTACACCATCAAAACAAAATCAACTCAGTAGTATTTACCGAAAAAAGCAAGTGATTCTACAGTAGCCCCATGGCTTGTTTGGTGCTGACTGATAGCTCACAGCTGACTTCTGACAGTCAACATTTAGGTATATAACTAAATTTTGACTGTCAGAAGTGACAGCTGCTAAACACATGTTTTAGAAGATCATATGGTTCGGTGTAAGGATACATAATTTGGTCTGGTAACTTTTCAAAGCTGTCACTCAGCACCAAAGAAGCCATGGGGCTACTGTAGCTCCCTATATCCAATAGGAAGCTAGCTTTCATAACACCGGTCGCCAGGGCTCTTTTGATTTGTTGGTTCTGATGCTGGTCACGAGAGGTCCAAGGGGCAAGGGGTGGGTCATATACAACAAGCTGCTTGTGCGTATGTATACACACAGTGCCGGTAGCACAAACATATCAGTAATACAAAATATCAACAGTGAACACCACCACACAAAAAACTTTGCATCAAAGACAGTAATTCACAGTGCCACTAACTGAATTCTGTAGTTCAACTAAGTTGTATAATATAAACTTATATCTTCAGTGCCAAAAATAAAATAACTTTAATAAATCATGTGCAACATTAAAGGTCTTATTTATTAAATTAACATATCACACATAATTCCGTAGCAATATAATTGACACTCAATCACTGGGCTAAAAATACCAATTATATCATCAAAATACCGTACTGTTTCAATTAGTGCTTGATCACGGGGAAATTATCAGCTGACTAAATGGTATCACTTCAATCGGCACCCATCGCCGATCCGTAAAGTTTTAATCGACGCCCAATGCAGACCAATTATTACATTTGGAATAAAAACCAGTGACACGATTTTATCGCATAAAGTAGAGCTACGTCATGTACCAAGGCCCTTCTGATGTGAAATGACTACTATTAACTACTTTATTTTTTACCCCAGCTACAATTAGAACCCCTGGCTTCTTTTGGAGTTCCGGCTCAAAAAACAACATGGCTTTCACAATGTTCAGGGTGGAAAAACTAGTCTATGAATGAAGAGCAGGGATCACACATCTAGTCGAATGACATGGCCCTTTCACAAAGTGTCAAGTGCGGGAATTACTAGGAAAGCTAAACTCGAAAATGAAGTCAGGGGAGTTAAATAACATGAAGGAGGTGCTAAGAAAATTTAGTGTGAGGCTCATGAAAAATACTTAGAATGTTAGTGCCAGTTTGAAGAATACTTGTGTCCCAGCTCCTATTAACAAGTTTACTTTTCACTCCAGCTACAATTAAAGTCCCCGGCTACTATTGGGTCAAATACGGTATCTCCACTATGTTGGAATATGAACTTAATCCCAAACATAATTATTATTTTCACATTATAAATAGGTAATACTATCAAGAAAGAGCATATTATTGGAAAATATACTGATATTACAGAAAGTGTCAGGCTACAAAAAAAACACACACAATATTAATATAAGTTGTTATTAAATAGAGTAATATTATTTATTAAAAGTAGGGGTGAACAGGATCCTGAATTCTCGGTAAAAGGTAATGAGTTTACCCATTCTGTAAGTTGGGTGGGTTGGTTATTTCTAGAAAAGTTTTGGGCAGGAAATAAAGCTCACTTCGTATTCTAGCATGTTCTAGCAGTTACTGAGGACTTGTCATTGTTCATCTTATTTTGTAGCCAGTCATCTTCTTTTTTCTGTGGCAAGCTTAGGGGTTTGTGGGGATAATATTTTAATGCTTGTGGAGAAAGACACATGTGAGGCGCGTGACTCATTATGTTCTGTATATTAACATTTATCTGTTAGGTTCAGCAAGAGAGAGAGAGAGAGAGCTTTAAACTTTTAGAGAAGCAAATATATATACTCTAGTATATTTTGGGGTGTGGAAATAAGGGGGGAAGAAGTAGCTTATCAAGGTCAACTATTTATGGGTGATCAGCCTGTCTGTTGTTAGTGAGCCAGACAAGGAGTAGAGATTAAAAGGCTGTCAAACCTATAGAACATTTAAGGGGTCTAACCACTATAATAAAGCACCTCACTTTCCATAGCCGCTTCTTATCAAGGATAGGAAAGGGTCAATTCTGTGTGACCTACAGGCCCCAAGGGTTCTGGATCCAGTCCATCGTTTCTTTTAAACTACGTACTGATAATCAATGCAGGCTATAAAAGAAAAGTTGTTACAAACCTTATTTATTTCTCTTGATGAAGTAGAAGCTTTCTGTACTGGAGCAGCAACATGTTTCTCTTCTGTCCATTGCAAACTTCCCCCTCCAACCGCTTCAGACTGTTGCACAGTTTCCCAGTTGTCTACCGAGGTAACAAGAAAGGGTGGATAACAACATAGATATGTCATGAATGGTTTTAAAATTACTCTATGTAGGAAGTTGGAGCTCACTGCCAACTCGGTTGGGCTTAATTCAATGTGTAACATACATAATTTTGCTTTAAGATAATTTCTCAACCCGCCCCATTGTAAAACTTTTGATAAAAGATAATTTTAATGCACTGTATCTCCCTCCTAACTGCACCGCCTTGATTCATTCCTGTGATCAGGACATATTATGTTTATGAAATGTAAATACAAATTATAATTAATGCACCGTTGGCTCTCTGCAGTGAATAGAGGTAAGCTTGTTCCAGCTTTCATGAAGGAATATAAAACAAAGGATGTAAGATGTTCACTTTCTTCTGCCTGGGAAAAAGGCCCACTCCAGGGTAGCTGGCATAAACTGTGGCCAAGCTTAATGTGTCAGGAAGAGGCACTAAAGAAACCTAATTTAGCTGGATTTAGAGTTTGTAGTTAGAAGAAATTGATGCAAGAATTAATAAAGTATGCTAAGAGTATGATAGATAGACACAAAGTGTCTTGAAATAACCAGAAATATATAAAAGAAAATTCAGAGGAATGGATGACTGATGATTAATATATCCCAGTTGTTTATCAACCCTCTAGTAAATAAATTGTAGGGATGGTTCAACAAGACAAGAAGAAACTAGATCATGAAGAAAGTGAAGATGAAGAAGTGGAGAAAGAATTTCTATTGATGAATGTATAGAGATGACAACCCGAACGGGTAGTAAGACGCGGTGCTAAATATTATTATTATAGAGATGACTAGATATTTAATTACAGGACTAGAACAAAAAAATTGTATTTAACAGAACAAGAAATTAGGTCTGTTTATTTGATTCAACCTAAATTAATAAGTAATTACAAAGAAAAACAACCAAAGTACATGAACCAAGCTAATTTGCAAAGTGGTTCAAGAAGATTGCTAAGAATACTAATGAGCAGATTAGAGTAGCCACTTCCCTTCACCTCCTTTGTTCCTGATATGCAGGTACCTGATGACTCTGGTGTGCTTCTAAAGTAATCTGAGCTACCAAACCATACTGTATGAGACATCGAACGTGGCAGTATTAATTATTTTGGTTTATGTACACATACTGTATACATGTGTGTTTCAATAGCATTAAGTATGTAAGATAGTATAGGAAACTTATCACTTTTAGAATTTATATTAAAGATACATGAAACAACATTATTTTATACCTGCCTCGGTGGCGTAGTTGGATAACACGCTAGTTTATTGTTGAGCTAGACTGCTGAGGATGGGGAGATCGAGGTTCGAATCTTGCTTGGGTGAAATAGGGGTGGTTTTTCTTAAATGGTTTTCCACTCTTCCTCCAAGAAAATGCTGATTCATTTCCTCTATATTCAACCTTCGCAATTCCTATCCGATTAGTCTAATTAGTACTTAAGCGTAAACCAAACAGGTAGTAAGTTACGGTGCTAAGTGTTATTATTAATAACAATATTTTCTGACAGGAATAAGTATTGAAGTATTTCCTGTTTAAACTTTAAAGCTTTATTATACCTCATATGACATAACAGTAAGTTTGTAGAGTGATATGACAAGCCTAAAGGCTAGGCATAAGGGGTATATAAAGAGTTTTTAGGAGTTGAATTCTTAGGTTTGATACTTGTCAGGTCTAAAGGATGCTGGACTAAACTGTTTCAACCTTATATGGATATTGTACTTTTATTACTCCAAAATTCAAGGTTAAATTTTGATTTTTGACCAAATAAAATTATGTTTTCTAATAGTATTCAATCTTACTTTCAGATAAATGACAATGCAGTTTAAATTTGTTTTAACTTGTCCATTACACACATTTATTGTTTAATTAATTGAAATAACATTAATTTTTTTTTTAAGGAATTATGATCCGAGTCATATTTAATATTTATAGATGACTGAGATTTAACTTAAATTACAGCGAGTCACAAACTAACCTGGTTTGCTTTCATAAGTATGCAGAGAAGCAAACTGGTCCAATATTTGTGATGGCAGAAAAGAACTTTCCTCGGTCTGGTCCCCTCCGAATACAGCGTCCCACTGATTCCCAAGATTACTAGACTGGGGCGGTCCATTAAGGATCTCGTCTAGCAGCAAGAAATTGTCGTCACTACTTGTCAACAAATCCAGACCTGTAGTGTCCACTGGAATTAATAAAATGAGAGCCATATAACAGTAACAAAGGCAGTATTGACACATTTTAACAAATTACATTCTATATATATGGAATGATCACAAAAATTTAGGGGTGTGCGAAGGCCACTTTTTGAATGTAAAACGAAATTGAAGCGAATCTTGAAACTTGCGAAGAAAAGTCGAAGTCGGAGCTACCTAAAGTTTTTGTTGTTGTCACTTAACGCCACTTTAAATTTTTAAATTTTATTTTCTAGATCTTGTCAGTAACAAGGGCCAGGAAGATGTCCTTATTTATTACCTAAGGACTATATTAATAACTAATGCACACAGGCTTACTGTTAAGCCTAGTAACTTATCAATTAAGTTTTATTCTTAAAATTGAAAAATGACACCTGGAAACGGGAATTGAACCTGGGACCTTTGGCTTTATTTGGATTTGATTTCCGTGTCTAGGTGTCATTTTTCAATTTTCAGAATATGATATCTAGCTGGCGTAATCCTCACTAAAAAGCATAAATAAAAGCTTTGGCTATTTGATTATTGATTAAGTTTTAATTTTTACTTATATCGTGGAGTTTATAATATTATTTTTCAAACTTATCCGCATTTCTCTGATAATAATTATAAATTAAATTAAGTTTTAGTTTCCTACTTTCTGTATCAGCCATTTTGAATAATAAAGAAAATGCAAAGACGCTATGAAAAAATTCTGTGTCAAAATGCACTAGTAAATTTGTCACAACTAATTCCAAAGAGACGCGAGCTGGGATGATAGCACAACTAAAACGCTTTCTCTGCTTCATACCAGTGAACATAGTGTTATTTCTTTATAGGTCTTTTTCTTTTATACAAAATTATGTTGGTGATAGTGAATATATTATATTGTAAAGTCACCACTATTATTTGGGTGCCCGGTAGCCAACATTAACTACAACATTACCCCGGCACCGTACGGACTTACATGATTGGGATGGACCCCGAGCGGTAGGGGTTGGAATGGATGGTTCGTGGGGAGTGACTTGAGAGTTAGTCCAATAATGTATATTTATTAATATATTCAGATGACTAAACTACTACATAGGTAGCCGGGTAGATCTCCTGTGACGAGGAAGCAGGCACGATAACGAGACTCACCAACCTTCTTCTAGACCAGCGATCGACCCTCTGGTGGGGGTGAACCACCAGATCATATTTTATTTCGTCGTTTAGTCAATTGTGGCTCGATACCAACCCATATGCACTCAGCATGGCTCCAAACACTAAAACAATGTGTTATTCTATCATACAAACTTGCTGATCTCGATATTCCACCAACCAGGAAGGTCCATCGGTAGCACCGTGCTCGCTCATCAACAGGATGCAAGCTATAAGAGATATATGCTATTCTCAGCAGGATGGCAACCCAACACTCTTGACTTCCAAGGAAATGTACAAACATGGATTAACCTCTTGCCAGAATAAGCCTCAAAATAATTATGCTTTTAAAATATTAACATTTACCTACCCGTTTTTGATCCATGCATATGTTGTGTTAGTTAAATTACTAGTCAAGTGTTAAAATTCTGTTTAACAACTGTTTTAAAATTATCAAATATAGAAAAATGTAATATTTAATAAGGTAAAATTAAATCGTTTGATAATTTATCGAAGTTTTATCCTTCCTTCAATTTTTTTTGAATATGTGAATGTTATTGTAGATGTCGAAGGAGTTTTGACCTTCAACTTCGACTTTTCGAAGCTTCGCACACCATTACAAAAATAATTAAATTCGGGTGCTAAATCAAATGCTAAGACTAACAAAAATAAATTTGTAAACCTAACAAATCAGGTCCACTTGAATAACACTTTCTCTCAAAGGATACTTATACAAATCTTTGCTCATAATTGAAGAATGACCACGTTGCAAACGTGTGTCAATATTTTTATAATAAAAGAACAATCTCTTGGTAAAGTATATTCTCGGAGTAGAGGAACATTAATTTAGAGAGACCCTATCGACCCGAGAGTAAGTCGCTCTCGAATTTAGCCTCCACCTTAAAAATTCAAGCACTTTCAAAGGTAGAAAGTTATTTGTGTTTGAAAACAAATCCAATTTGATAGTAATCAAGGACATATTATTTCCTTTAACTTTCCTAATGTTTGTAATATCTACATGTCTTATCACCAAGATTTTAAATTGTTTGCTATAACTATATCTTAATCATTGGCCAAGAGATGTTTTTTTGATCATGATCTACAATATGTTATTTATTAACAAAGCAACTTCATTCTGACCTCAAAAGTGAGGCGATCTGGGCCATTGAAAAAATACGCCTTTCTTTAAGCCAGATATACACATACTTTTTTTTACACCAACCCCCCCTTTCCCCATATTATGTAGTTTGCAAAGTAAAGTTGGAATTAAAGTCATATTTTCATAATTAAAAGAAAAAATAATAAGAACTGAAAATATTTATGTTTTTAAAAACAAATGATTCTTGTCACAATTACAGAACCAACAAACAGCAAACAAATGCCAATAAAAACATGTTGGCTTAAGTAACATTAAATCATTATTAGAGTTAAGGTACATTTATATTTAAACAACTTTAAGAAACTAAATCAGTTAAAAGAAGCACACGCGCGCGCACACACACACACACACACACACACACACGGTATATAGTCAAAACCTTCTATAGCTATATATATTTAAAAAACTACATGCAGTCCTCAAAGGTATAACATATTTTGTTACATAACTATACAAGGGTGTGATCATAAATATACCACATTAAGGTTATATAAAAGCTGATTTTGGAGAGAGAAAAAGTACGGCCTATTTTTTGGTCAATATAGTAAATTCCATAATTTTTTATTATTTATAAAGTAAAACTAAACATGTACAAGCTTAAAGAATATACATACATGTAGCAGTGAGCGTTGGCACTGTAGATAGCTCAAAATCCAAAAGCACCTCTTCATTTAAGTCTGAAGGAGGAAGATTTTCCATGCTTTGTGATTGAGGTTCAACATCATTAGTATTAGGAGGTTCGTCATGAAATTCAGCATCAAAAAATAGTAGCCTACCAAAAAAACATAACCAGATTACTGATTTCCTTCTCACAATAGCACTTAGTAAAGACATAAAAAGATTTTGTACATAAATAAATTTGATACTCAATATAAAAATATTACAAACCTTCTCAATTTACTTGGTGTGAAAAACAGTACATATTGGTATTATTGTAGTTACCAGAGAAAATAAAGGAAACTGTCAAAATGTGTCGAGGAGTCATTAAAAAAACTATTAGTAAAATATATAACAATCCCATATAAATTGTTATAGGAAATGTGGCAATACCAATTGTTTGAACATACAGAAAAACAACTGAGAAATAATTTTCTAAAAAATTATAAAGAGTAGGTATTGTATACAGCACTGATTAATAACACAGAGAACCTACACTGGTGTTTACACGATCTAAGCCTTCAAGTTCACTATTTGGCCAAATGCCAAAATTCCATCCCTTTTCCACATCAATGTGGGGGAATTTCCCCCACTCCTTAAATTAAACTGTTAATGAATTTGGTGTTATATATAACTAGGGCTGTGTGAGTAATCAAAAATTCAAGTTTAAGTCAAGTCAAGTTTTAATTGTTATTCTAACAATACTCAAAAGATTTCTACAAAAAATTTAAAATTTTAATACTCTTAATCTTCGATTTTAGTTCAAAAATTCCAAGTTTAATTAATTTGATTCAATTTAAAAATAATGTTTCATAGCAAATACAGTCCCTCAATATTTCTTTTTGTCTGATTTAAAAAACAAAAACATGAACAAATGTATTAAATTTATTTAAAAATCTAAATTTTTTGTGATCATAACTTTTTTTGACAAAAAATTTCAGTCTTAAAAATCTACACTTGTGCTTATGGTTTGTGCATGGATCTATTACAAAAACTCAACTTGAAACATTTCTAGTATAAACATTTTTCCATATTTCTCGAGCTCAAAATAAACTCGATTTCATTCAAACTCAACTCAAAGTGAAAAATGCCTACTCGCACAGCCCTAAATATAACAATAACTAGGAGTGCGCAAAGTTTATTTTTTACATTCAAAGTAAAGCCTAATTTTACATATGATATATTCTCAAAGAAAAGAAGAGGGTAACAGAAATAACTGGTAAATAGTACTTACTAAAGGAGCCAGAATTAATCATGACTGTCTGTTCATTTAAACTTATTTTTTCCACTAAGTGAAAACTTAACCCTGCCCTTCCATGCCACCAAGCAAGCCTCGTCTGCCACTCCCAGCATCACAATAGTCTCCAGAACTTTACGCTAAAGTGCAGATCAAATGATGGGTGTAAACAAATGGAAGAGGCCAAGTCCTACATTTGTTTCTGTTAGCAAAGTAAGGGAAAATATCGTAGACGTGAATGTCAGAATGAACCAAGTAACACTTTTGTTAACAAGAGAATATAAATGAAAACAGCACACGGCACTACATTGTGATCTTAGAGGTAACGAGCATCCAGCAAGACAAGAAAATAAAGAGGTAGGTCGTGTGCACGTTAGTTCCGCCCATGATTGTGGGTATGCGCATGCATAGATGACACTAGTTGTGAGCCGAGACTCATAAACAAATGTTCTCAGCAGAGCCTTTGGTGTTTTCCTTGCTCTGTGTAAAGTACTCCTGACAGTTTCATATGGACATTAGTTTGTAATGTCTGCCAAATATTGAACATAAATGGGTATTTTATATGCCAATATTTTTATTGATAAAGCTTCATTTTTGTTAAAGACTTTTTTTAAAAAGTGAAGTCGATGTTTTTGAGGCTTAGCATACCTCTAAAAATAGTACTTAATATAATGGTTTCTAACACCTATATTAGTTTCCTAATTTTACTTTTAAATTCCTGTTTCACAAGTGCTTGGAAAAAAATGGGAATCTTGATGGTTGGACTCATAGTTAATATTCTAACAAATTTTGAAGCACATGAAGCATACACATGTATACACAACAAGATTCAAACCAATGTCTCAGGGTGACTGGACAGTACCGGAACCAAAAGTTCTCAATAATGTTATCGAATGCCGAAACACTATCTTTTGCTTCCCCTCAGTGAGTTTGTTTTTCTTCCATTGTTCAAAAAGTTTTAAAAATCACTTTAGCCACTTGTTCTCACAATTTTAATTAAAAGAATGTGCAATGCTTATGAAAAATTCGACATTGATTCTAATCTTTGTCAGCTTAAACTTGGCTTAAAAAACAAAAAAATAGCTCCAAAAGCTTAAAGCATAAAAAAATTATGTCCAAAATATCAATTATATTCTCACTTTTGGTGATTATGTGTCTAAAATTAAGACTATAATGTCAAAAATTTAAATCAATGAATTTAAAGTTTCAATAATGTTAATTTTACTATTTTATCTAAGCTGGACAGCTTTGCAATAAAAAATAATTGTAAATTATATATGGTAATTCTATTTAAAGCCAATTAGCATACACAATATAATAAAAATTTTCATCTGAAAAACAGAATGAGTAACAAAAATATTTGAACTTCAATTGAGTTGTGAGAATATTTCATTTTTAGGATTTGGATTTGCTTCCAATTTAAAAAGTATTTTATGCACAACCCTATTTATTTTGTGGAGAAAGCTAATGCCTGTAAAATTAATGGTACATAATCTATATATTTTACTAAGCATTTTGAGTGCAAAGGTGAATATTAAAAATTTAAATAGTTAACATTTTGTTAGTGATGGTAGTTAGATTAATTGAGAACAAACTATTGAAGATGGTATTGTAAATACAAGCTAGTGCTAGTGCAAGTGCGTGCAAATAATGATTGAACCGCTAACTTGTCTTTATTGTCGTCCTCAGTTTCTTCTTGACACTTCTGAGTTTCATCTGGATTATTCACTTGCTCAGAAAGTTTCAAAGATGGCTCAATCAACTCTTTCACTACCGAGAACTCGTAATGCTGATAGCCTGAGGAGGTTAGTTAGTATGTTAGTGTGTTAGGTACGGACGGAAACATAGAGATGTTTTAATGACATGAAACCATGCTACACAAAAGCAGTCAGAGTACAATATAAATATGTGGATTAAACTGTGTAATTATTATGGTTTTAAAAATATATGAGATATAAAATGCTGCAGGAAAACATTACACTTTTAAAGATAGTACATGAATACATTTACCAAGCGGTAAAAGGTTTCAAAGGCATAATACTAATGAAGCTATGAGAGAGTGAGCATTTCTATTGTGGTACCTTTAAAATTACTAGCCACTGTGTTAAATGTTTTGCACGCCTTCTCAGCAAACTGTAACAGCGAATTCTGATATAGGATCAATGCATGAGAGAACATGTTACATCGCGCTGCAGCCAGCAAATCAACTTTTTGAAGACAATCCAATTTGAGTTTGTCGAAATGTGCTTTGCTGCGTCGGACCTGACCTTGGACCTGTATAACAGTGACATATTAATGGTAACAGCATCAAAGACCAAAGTGCAATCAAGTGAAAATATTATTATTATTATTATTAGCACCGCATCTTACTACTCGTTCGGGTTGTACGCACTTACGCTAATGTGTAATGGTAGGGTGATTGTGAGATGAAATGGAGGACTTACAGTTTAACGTGGGATCCGAACCACGGTGGAGGCCTGACATTCCTCACATTCACAAGTTGTGATTAATACACTTCTTGTCAGAGGTGAAGTAAAGATTTGGCAATCAGATAAATCTGTGCCGGGACCGAGGATTGAACCCCGGCCGCCAGCACAAAAGTCTGACACCTTACCCCTAGACCGCCAGGTCACCTTAAGTGAAAATAACACTAGCCATTAGAGAATAGAGATAATATGGTGTAAAAGTTATTCAGTTTAAGTTAGGCTTCTTTTTTTTAACTTTTATCAGTGGTTGCACAGATTAAGATGTCACTCTTGTCATGTTTGTTTTGCGAGTTACAAAATGGTGTAGGTTAAAATCCTTGTCAGATTGTACTGAAGGTAGTTTTTCCTAAGTTTTCCTGGTTTTTCAGAAAAATACAGTTAGATTTTTTCCAAAATCTACCTTTCACATTCCTACACCATTAATGTACATTTGTAGATAGGTGGGTAGTAATATTAGGCACACAAAATAAAAATTATTATTATTTTATTAATCCACTTTAAAGCAAGTTGTAGCTATCTATGAATTAAACTATTTAATTTAACAAGACTAAAAAGTTAAGAATAGATAGGGGTTAAATGCACTAGCATTTGCAAAGAAAGAGGATGGAGAAAATAACATCTCCAGTGTATTCATTTGGTAATTGAACCCCAAATTCGATAGTATGTCAAGCATACTAACATACAACTAATTAAGCTGATTTTTAATTCTTTCCACTTGTTGTATGCAAAATAAGTATTTGCTGCACTTCTAATGTTGTTAGAGAAAAAAAGAGACAACAAAAACTTATTTTATATAGTTTTCTTAAGATGGTGACAATAGTGAATTTTCTTAAATTTCTAATGTGGCCCTTTTCATCTAACGTGTTTGACATGCCTGCCTTAGATTTAATTTCAGTTTTTTTTAGAATCATGTCTTACTACCCGCCCTGATTATATGCATACATACTAATTATGCTAATGTTCTAGGGTTAAGGAAGGTTAGAAGGTTAGATTTAGAGGAAGCGGAGGCCTACCCACATTTGCGTGGATGAAGACTGTGAAACCATTTAGAAAAAAAAAAACCCACCCCTATTACACCTAGCTGGGATTAAACCTCGATCTTCCCATCATCAACAGTCTAGTCCATTGCGAGAGTGATGCCTTAGACCATGTGGCCACTGATAAGGATTAATTCCATTGTTAAAGACATTTATGATGTTTTAACTATTTTATATTTAACGTCGTGTTGCATACAACTAAAGTGTAACTTACCTTCCTGAAGCGCTCAAGTTGTTTATATGTGTCCGGATCTAATTCCTGTGAAACATTCTTCATCCAGCTCAGAGATGCCCGATACTCTGTGCGGACTTTCTCCATGCTAGTCACATTCTGAAGTGTGTCTGATATGGCTCGGAAACGAAATGTCTCTACTTCCTAAATAAAGAGACAAAATGCCAATTGATCAAAATTAAGATAAATTATGTGTATCAAGATGATGAAATTAATAATTGCCTAATGGCTTGGAAACATATAAAAACAGTACAGTAATTTAAAGTAAGTGATAAGGAATTAAATCGACCTGAAAGGATGGTTAGGTTAGGCCTAAGCGTGAACAAATGTACACTTCTTTGTTCAGTATTAAGATAATTTATTGTTCATATCAATATTGACATTTACAAACTTGAGCATTAATTAATTATTCATATTTAATAGTTTCAGATACCAATCAGTATATTTAAGTTTAAATTCTCAGGTAAATTAACATTTGAAATGCTCATGGTAAACTATATCTATTTTAATTCACACGTATTCACAATAAACTTGCTCACTTCTGCCATGAGACTGTAAAATCAGTTAGAAACGAGCCCTTTTGTCAGAAACATGTCTACTAACAAAAGAAAGTGTTTCTCAATTTGCAAACCAGTAGAAATTATTTATGAGTGTAAAAAATGTTGACACTGTGTAAAAAGATATATTTATCCTATTCAACATTATCGGCATTGGGGAAGAATAAGAATGTTTGCATATTGCCAATGGAAAACATTATCCTTTTGTTTTTTAAGTCTGTTTATTAAATTTATAGGGAATTTAAAAAAAATTTGAGGTAGATTTAAATACTTACTGATATTTTGAGTAATGGTTGCACCTAGGAAATTTTATTGATTCCCTGGTGCTCATTACAATCAAGTTCAACTGTATTATTAAAAGTATTAGCAGGCCTATTTTCAACACCCAGGCTGCTAATGGTCAGAACTTGGATTTTAATAGAATGCCATTTTTTTATATACATTTGAAATATTTAAAGTGCATTTTACACATGAAAATTTCTATGAGCGAGAGTCAAAGAGCCTGCCAGTATTTTCACATACCTTCCATGGTTCACCCCAAAGTAAGTTGTGTTATAGATTTTTATAGGTCAAGAAAAATCTGTCAACACCAACATTGGATCTTGAGACAAGTACTTTACTTCAAGACCACTGAGGTTGACTTTTTTTTATCGTTATCATTATTATCATTATCATTCTTATTATGATTATCAATCAAAGACAAAGCTCATGTGTACATTAACCCTGTTCATGATCTCTGGGTCATAAAAATTATATTTTATAACTTTTTTTAAGTCATTTTGGATTTTTAGGTCATATTTTGATGCAATGAGTAATTATTTAGTATCTGACACCTTAGCTCAGTCGGTAATGTGTTTGTTTATTGAGATAAGGGTCCCAGGTTCAATTCCTGGCATGGCCAAAATATTTATCATTGGCGAAATGTGGGTTTAGCCTTTCACAGTTATGAATTGATGACCGGGGACTGGATGCATTGCCTGTTCTATTCTTTAGTTAGATTATAAGTTATATAAAGCTAGGATAGGCCTAGTAAACTGTTAATGGAAAATATATTGATTGAATAAAAACTGAGCCAGGCCACAGGTTGGAAACAGCAATGGATGTAAATTAAAAATAATAATAATTTCATCATTTTCAAGCAATCATGTTGAATATTAGGGGCCGATCAATGTTTTTATCAAACCATGAATTCTCAAACATAAGATTTTTCATAGCAAAATTATTGACAAGATAATGTAAGCTTCAAATAAACTTTGTACACTATTTACTTTTGTGGTATGAAAAATCTACATTCTTGATGAAGCACTACAACTAAGCTGGAAATATTTCTGTAAGGGGTCGGGGGTTCTAGGCCTATTGCTTATGGAGATATTATTTGTAAATCATTATCCATGTTTAGCAAAATGCCAGAAAATATTTGTTTAAGATTTTTCATTGTAAATTTTAGTTTCAATTGATAAAAAGTTTGTCTACCTCTTGGGTAAAGTGCTCGCCTCAGGACCCAATGAGTTTAGGTTCAAACCCAGCCAATCTTGATGGATTTTTCTTGAGCGATAAAAATCCTTAGCAAAACTTCATTTGGAGAAGTAAAGGCATGGGTCCCATGTTGATTGTGACTTGTAAAAGAACCATGTAAGATATGTGAAAATACCTTTCCCGGCAAAATCAATAATCCCTTTAGTTTTTGCTCTTAGAGATTCTTGTCTGCCGATGTAATCAGTCAGTTCAGAAAGTGCAAATTATATACATCAAATAAATAATTAATAAATATAAAGGGGTTGTTTGCTTTATTTATGTGCATTCTTCTTGAGCTTTAGTTTAAATGTTTGGGTTATTAAAATCCATTAGTAGAGTTTGAGAAAGTAGCTT
This sequence comes from Timema douglasi, assembly GCA_901482245.1. Lineage (NCBI taxonomy): Eukaryota > Metazoa > Arthropoda > Insecta > Phasmatodea > Timematidae > Timema > Timema douglasi. Next base: position 244,043 of record CABEEJ010000202.1, read on the forward strand.
AAGAGTAAGTATACTCACGCTACTATGTAGGGGAGACAGTAAAACAACAGTAATAAATAAACCACATTTATAACACCACCTCTAATGTTCACTAGTCAAGATTCAAAACTCATTCTTCTTGTCAAAGGCAATACACTCTACCACAAGAATTACACCTTAGAACATACAACCATCAATGATCTCCTGCCACTAGGTGATGACTAAGATCAACAGAATTTTGTACAGCTTGCCACCTTAACTAAGTCTGTAACATGTTTGTCTAGTGAGCCAAGGGTCCTCAGTTCAATTCCCAGTATGGTCAAAAAATTTATCATCGTTAAAACAAGGGTATCACCTTTCACAGAAATGAACTAACAGTTGGGGAATGGATATTGTCTCTATTCTAGATTTTATGTTGATTTATAAGTTGCGTGCTGATATAATCAGTCGGTTCAGAAAGTGCACGTTAAATACCTCAAATAATTTAATAAATAAAACTAAATTTTGTACAAATAAAAGTAGGATAGAACCGCTTATAAAAGATAATATAAAAAATGAAGACATAGAGAAAAGTTTCATGAGACTGCCAAGGTTGTCAAATTATCGACAATTTAAAAAAAAAATTATACGAACATTAAGAATGATTATCAAATATTAAGTTGCTAGCTAACTTTTTTTTCCCACTTATTAATTCACTTCACATAATGACAAGCCCTTTATTTGGTAATCCCCCTACACCGCTGATAATCCTTGATATCCCCCTCTCAAAAAGTTGATTCAACTTGGTTTAGTAGAACTCAGAAGAATGACAGACCTGGTAAAGCCGAAGAAGAGGTACTCTTAAAGTCAGACGCTGTTGTCCAGAATAAGACAAGGATTTGCCCACGGCTGTCATCATCTTTCCCGCTCGTGTCTTATCCGTTCTACCAGCTTCTTTTAGAAACCTACCCATTGCATTTTCTTCCTGAGCAAGATCTATAGAAAATAAATGTTATTCTCATTAAGTTTTACCATTTTATTTTAACTTGATCAAAAAAATCTCTGAAATATTGTAAGTTAGAGTATCTTCTCTTTTAGTAAATAATATGGGGTCATATTATTTCTTAGTATTTAATAAGAATTTTCTTTTTTAATGTTTGATGGCATGATATGCAGCGGAAACTAGTTGAGAAGTACTTTGAGGGGATCTGATCTAGTTAAAATTAATTTTCAAAAGACTTTAAAAAATGGTTACAGCTATTGCAAAAATGCAACAATGCCAGTCCCTGAAGGTTAATTTTAATTTAGCCAACTTACTACAGAGGCGTTCTTGGTACTTGTCAATAATTCGCTGTAGATCCAGGCAACTATCCTGTATGGACCGAAATAACTCCAGCTTGGCATCAAGTTCAGCATCAGACGCCACAACACATTCATCATCCTTTTTGCCAAGCTTACGGAACACTGTCTGCTTGGTCACCCAATAATGATGTTGCATTTTGGCTATGGTCGATTTATTGGGTGCATCAATGCCACGCTGCTCTACCCAACGATCGTATGCTGTCCCACTATAAGCATCACTCGTATGGCTACTTTGGGAATAAAAGTAAATATATTAATATCATAATTTGTCATACAACTTCTAACTCTACGTTTATGCTTGGGAACTCTTTAAAAAAAATGCCCATTAAATATATTCAAGGTAAGGATTTCAATGTAAATACACTAATAATAAGCCAGTTTTAAAGTATTTATAAATAGTAGTGAAATTTACACCTAGTACTTATCTTACAAAGGGGTATCAAGGGTTATGTCATGTAACATTAATGGCTGTGGGGCAAAATATGACCAGAGTATGATTTTGGTAGGAAGAACAGTATACCAGAAGTTAGTAAATACAATTACTAAAACAATTTAAATATATTCATTCATCAATTCATGTTATCTGCAGCTGTCACTTTTGATCTATATATTATCAATAGACATATCTATTGAATAACACAAATAATATAGGCTAGTAAAATGTTATCAGTGTTGGCAGCAAAGAAATATTTATTGAATTTTTTCTACTGTTCTTCTAACTAAAAACAGGTTACCATTATCTTATGAGCTGAACAAGTATATATTTTACTATTCCCAGCATAAAAGAATGATTGCTAATGATGTAGCCTACACAAACTACACAAACTATTTAGTGCATAAAAGTTTACACATTTAGAATTTTTTTTTAAAATGGGCCCTAAGAGATAGTGCCCGGTTATATAACATATTATGTGGATTAGAGCATGTTGATGAAATTAAAATAAGAGGGGGGGGTATAGGAGGAGGGGGGGAGTGAAAAAAAGGTTTTATAACATCTTACTGTCTGTTCAAGTGTTTTACCATTTAAATTTACTGATTTAAAGATAGGAGGGAGGTTAATTTTAAATGCACCAACATTCATCTTGAAAAATAATTGGGGATAGAGGCCTACTGATAATCAAATTAAAAATTCTAGTTTGTAAAATTACTTTTGAATAGTGTGGCTGGGTTCAGAACTGAATTATTATCTCCTTTACTCCACTGTCAGCGAGTTAACTGTTAGTAATTCTTGAAACACAGTTTATATTTAATGTTAACATAAACAAGTAACCTTTCATAAACCTAGAGACTCTTTTATTATTATGGCAATACAAACAATAAGACTATAGAAATTCTAATAATACTTTTCAGTTTTAAAATTTAAAAAAAATTGGCCTACTCCAAAGTGACAGGATAGAGTAAGAGTAAATTGGACACATGTAATATAATTATGTGGGGCATATACTTATATCACCCGTCCTCTTTTTTATGTGATATAATATTACAATCTGAATTTAAGAATGCTTCTATTTTGTATGTACAGATGAAGACAATTTCTTTAAACTTTTACCATATTTTTCACTTTCTTAAGTGTTTAAAACTTATTAGCTTTGATTCACGCCCACTAGAATATTCATAATATACAAGCCATTTTGCTATTTTGCTATTTTTATTGACCATAGTAATTTAAAAGACGATTTTTGTGTACAGTAGATAGTTTTAAAATAATGCTATTGATTAAATCAGCTTAAACTTACCAAGCATTCATTGTATATTTCCAACAAATGTGTATTGAATCAAGTTCTATAATTAATTCAAGACTACTTTACAATAAACCACAAATATAAAAATTCATGAGATAATATTAAGTTCTCTTTTAAATGATTTTCATTTTTCAACATAGTATTTGTTTACATTAAGGGCAAATCATCTTTTGTAGAACTGAAACCATCAATCTTGTAGTTTGACGTTTAACATTTTCATGGATCAAAAAAAAAAGTACCATTTGGATTTGGGCACAAATTACATCACGGATCAAGTACCTAAGAAAAATATGAAAACTGTGTGTTAAATATTTTGTATGATCTTTATCCTCGCGAAGGTGCTGCTAATAGTATATCCTTTAACCTTTACCATGCAGCTTCGAAGGCTCAATAGCCTTGAGGTTACCAAATTATCTTTAAATATTATTTATTTTCAGGCTGCTTGCACAAGCTGAACCAATTAAACAAAACCATTTTTCTACTCATTGATGGATGGATTGTGTTAATTGATGGAAAGAGATTAATAAAATATCAAAGTGAGAACATTTGCCTGCACAAATAGCAAAACATTTATTTAAAAAAATAATTATAAATGTGCCTGGTGAGGAAAAAAAGATCAAAAAGAATTAATTTATTTTAACTATAAAATTACACACACACATATATATATATTAATATATATATACATATATATATTAATATATATATATATATATATATATATATATATATATATCATTTCATGATACACACACACATATATATCTCATTTCATGATACATATATATATATATATATATATATATCATTTCATGATACACACCCGAAATAGGTTTGGCACTGGATGTAGGAGTGTTTACAAACACATTCAAATGAGGTGTACTAAATACATGTACAAGCTTAAAAACCATTTAAGACAAATAGGTGTGTCATCAACTATATGGTAATGTTAAAATCATAAAATACAAATTATACTCATTTCATGGAATGGCTTTTTGAGAGTGGGATAACATAAAAGTCATTCACGAGCTAAGTTTATCTGGATGACAGCTCGAAATGTTACTAGAAGTAATCCCTAATATATCACTACGCCAAAAGCTGACATCTATCACTTTGGATAACTGTGATGAAAACAGATGGTAATATATTAATATGATAGTTAACCACAGTAATTTAGGCCAATGTTATTTATATATTTATTTGAGGTCGGACACAAAGTTTATTTATAGTTTTATTCTCATCAAAAAAATTATTTACACCACTTTCACAAAATCTTCTAACGAACATAGCTTCAAAATGGCGACTGACGAATATAAACCATATGATTGAACATAACGGTAAACAAGTTTTTTACAATGAAGTAGACATGCAGTTGATGAAAATATCTTATTCAGTTAAATATTTCAAAATACGATAAAATAATTTATTGTATGTAAAAAAATGACATCAATTTTCTCTTTTACAAGTAAATACGATGCCTGTATTAAAAAGTATTGATGTGTGCACTATATTACACAAAATCAGTAACGTTCCAAAACGAAAAATAAGTACTTTTAATTATGTTTAAAATATTGTTTCGAGTTGGATAAAAAGAAATTATTTAAAAAAAAAAGAAATATTATGAGAAAACTTAAGTTCACGTTATTTTAAGTGTAATATATAACAGGTAATTAAAGATCTTTACATTTATAGCCAAACTGTGATCTTTTACAAATGTTGACAACCCAAAACCTAAACATATGATTTTCGAACTGTCACCCAGGAAAAAGCCTATCGTGAACGGAATATAATTGTATACATGTGTATCCATATTTTTACATATGAACAATACTTGGCTACTTTAACGCGTTAAATTAATGACAACGCAAAACAAGTATACCTAAGTATAAGGAATTTTTGGTTTTATTTACTTACAATAAGCATCAAGAAGAATATTATGATTTCCAGCCTAATCCCACTTACGCTAATGTGTAATGGTAGGGTGATTGTGAGATGGAATGGAGGAATCTACAGTTTAACGTGGAATCCGAACCACGGTGGAGGCCTGGCATTCCCCACATTCAAATTCCCTTACGGGTTAGGCAAAACTGTGCATATATAATGTGTATTTAAAATAGCAAGTATTTTAGCGACAGTCTTGTTCTAAACATTATAATGTGTATTTAAAACAAGACGTATCTTAGTAATAATCTTGGTTAAAGCATTATAATGTGTATTTACAAAAGCAATTATCTTAGTAATAATCTTGGTTAAAGCATTATAATGTGTATTTACAAAAGCAATTATCTTAGCAATAATCTTGTTTTAAGCATTATAATATGTATTAACAACAGCAATTACTTTAGCAATGATCTTGTTCTAAGCATTATAATGTGTATTTACAAAAGCAAGTATTTTAGCAATAATTTTGTTTTAAGCATTAAGGTGCGTCAGAGTAACTGAGCCCCCGAGGTAGCTGGGCCATGGGGATTTTCCCGCCATCTTGTTAGAGTTTTTCAAGTTTCTTTGGTTGGTAACACTGCTGCCCAGCTGCTACAGATAACAATTGATATATGCGACTTCAGTTGTGTTCCCGCTTTCAGAGGAGTAATTGAAGCTGGGAGCTCCAGCTGGCAAAAACAACGCGCGTTCCCATATTTTGTGAAACTTCACAAAATCCACAAAGTGAGTATTATTTTGTTGTTTATTGTAATTTGTGTAAGAAATGGGTTTATTCTAAGTTATTTTGGTGGGTGGAATTCATTATCACCTTAACACTTGAACTGAAGGGGGATGGCCCAGTTAACCCCAAGAAAAGTGTGGATTGGGGTATCTGGGCCATATGTCTGGGGTAGCTGGGTCCACCTCTGTCCCAGTTACCCCAAATATAGCCGACTTACCCCCTTTCAATTTTTGAGATTCAAAAAGTGTTTCAGCATTCCAGAAGTACCAAAAATACAAATATTTATTACTAAAATGTTGACAGAACACAGAATAAATTGGAAACTCTTTTGAACTTACGTTTTTTAGTATTACTTTATCAAAATAAAGAACTAATAACTTACATAACTGCGTAAATTAATTTTCATTTGTTTATACAATAAATTAACGAACACACAATAGCATTATTAAATAAGTTTATCTAATCAATGAATTAAATTACTGTATTGCAGGTCATGGTACAGACCTATATACGAAAAACACAGATAGGAGCTGGCTTCTCATATACTGAGGAGAACCTACAGCAAGCTATCGCTGATGTCCTTGCAAAACATCGCTAAACGCAGAAAGGTAGTTAAAATTGTGAAATTTTAACCATAGAAGAATATTTGAAAAAGAGTGAAGAGAGGGAGACGAAAAAACAAGATAATGAACAGACTAAAATAAAAAGACAGAAGAAGAAGACGACAGAAACGCTTAATACAGAAACCAGAAAATCTGACTTAACTGAGGATTCATTGTCTATCCCAGGGAGTGAACAAAAGGATGACCAGAGGAGTTCGACAGAAGATGAAAACACAAGACAGATTCAATATCGATAAAGGTGATCATTGTATTGTCAGTGTGTATGAAAAAACTGCCACGTCATTCAGGCTATATGTAGCAAGAATCGCTGTAAAACTCGATGATTCTGGCTTCATGGGAACCTGCCTCAAGCGCCATAATTAAACCTACAAATTCATTGAAACCGATGAAGAGGAGTATTATATTGGAGAATCTGATATTGTCCGAAAGCTGTCGCAGCCGGTGAAGACAAGCTCCTTACGATTTTTTTTGGTGGAGGTTGAATTTTATAATTTAAATTATAAGTTAACGACTATTTGGAAACCCCAATTTCTTGATTTTCAATAAAATTTGTTGGTTCTTTGAGTGTGAATTTTTCTCAGTTTAATACCCAATTGCCTTGATATTGATCATTTTTCCTTCACTGGTGTGTACCAGATTTTATTGGCCTTCATTTACAATTATCTCTGTTAAGTACTATTTTAAGAATAATTTTTTTAAATATATTTTTGAAGAGTGGACATGTACACAGAGATTTACCTCGTTATGGAAAGAATTCTAAAAGTAGGGAAATAGGGGAGCTGGTTCAGTTACCCCAATTTTCAGGGATAACTGGGCCCTCCATCATTTATATAAAAAAAAATAAACATTTGAAATTATGTAAGAATATTATATACTAAAGTGATGTATTACTAAAAATTAAATTATATCATTAAATTATGTTACATATTATATAAAGCACACTGAAAAAAAACCACTGCGTATTATTTCTTAATAATAAAACTGAATGAACAATTTTGAAAATAATCATACTCAAACCAAACAAAACAACAGATTTGATTTAAATAATAAATGGCCATTAGTTTAATGATTAGCGGAATTAATTTAAATTGTTCCTAATTGAATATGTTAAAACAACTATATTTAATTTGTATTTTAATGCATTTATTTAAACATAATATAATATTTAAAACTAGCATAGTAACCTAATAAAAGTTTAATTAGTTTTTTAATCACAACAGCAGCGCCTCCTTAGGTTGTTCGTTAAGTTCGTCTGTAAATTAAAAAAATATCTTAATACGAGATGCCATAAGAAGTTGCATCCCCGTGGATTGAGCTACTATCACACGACACTTGCTTGTACTAGAAATTAAGTGTGCTAGCCTAGCTAGCGAAGAGATATCTCTATACTAGCTACAGTAGCCCCATGGCTTCTTTGCTGCTGACTGACAGCTTAAAAAAGTTACCAGACCAAATTACGTATCCCTACGCTGAACCAGATGATCTGCAAAAACATGTGTTTAGCAGCTGTCACTTCTGACAGTCAAAATTTAGATAGATCCTATATACCTAAATTTTGACTGTCAGAAGTCAGCTGTGAGCTGTCAATCATCACCAAAGAAGCCATGGGGCTACTGTAGTACAATAAAAACAGGATTAGAGTATTCACACGCTGCTAGTTTGGTACTAAGTTCCAGTGAAAATATTTATGGAACGTCAGAGATTAATTTCGGATGTAGCAGCTGCATTAATTATTAATAATGATATTGATAATGATGAGAGGGAGCGTAGGAAAAGAATATGGACACGGGACTGATTGGAAAGACGATATAATAGTCGCGTAATGCTAAAAATGTTACATTCGGAGGTTAGGTAATAAACATTCGAGGTGACACTAACGTTTAGTATCTCCATAAATTTGTATTCATTTATTTACGATGTGGTCAGAGGCCCCTAGGCCCATGGGTGTCCAAGTACAGTATCCTTGATACACAAATGTTCTTTTTTTAGACCTCCGCACACTTTATATTCTAAAAAAAAAACACCCAAGGTTAGCATACTATCAAGTTTATTTAGATTAAAATAGGGTCTGTAACAATGTTTGTCGTTTTTATATTCCATGTTTTTAATTAAACATATATAAAATATATTGTCATATTGTGAAAATTTGGTACTATACAAACAAGGATGTTTAGAATAATTTTCTGCCAACAACAAAATCACATCCGATGACCATGTTGGCGCCATTTATACCATTTCTTTTCACAGTGTCTCAGCCCGCATTGATTGGTCGAACTACACAAACTAGTGTCGGAACTATACGAAAACAGCGCCTGTTATATCCTCACAACTTGTATAGTAGCAAGTACCAAGAGGCAGAACCAGTATACTATTTCTGATTCCCACGACGCTAGATGATGACGTGCTAGCTAGTGCTAGCTAGCACACTGGATTTCGAGTACGAGCTAGTGTCGTGTGATACATTGCTTAATACCGTACCTTATTATTTGGGCTTGTTTCAACTTTTGATTGAAGAGTACGCTAGGACCAGCATGACCACTACGTAAAAAAGAAAAGTCTTTCACACTCCGTTATTGTTCTGAGACCACGATGGCTTAGGACAGGGTGGTCCAACGTTTTTCATTCCAAGGGCCAAATCTGATTATCAGTTCCCACCGCAGGCCAAATATATATTTAATGAGACTATCAACTTAATATAGGCCTATAAACAACATTTCATAAGTATTATTATTTTCAGTAATAACACTTCATGAGTATCATTGCTTTAAATAGTTATATATAAATTGTTTTTTTGGTTGGTAAGATCTTTCAAGCTTTATTGATCTCCAAAAAATATATTAGAAAATATACACGCACACACACTTTCACAAAACCACTTAGCATTATAAACATAGGCCTATACTAATAATTTTTTCTTAGTTAAATAAATGCATAAAAAAATGCAATATTACCTTTTTAAAATACTTTATTATAAATATATTTGTATACATGTTTTTACTAATCAAATATATGCATAATAAAATGAAATCATGACATTTTTAAATACCACATATTTTTATTTGAATCATTAGCTATATCACATCTGCCACCGAGGGCTTTTCTCTAATGTACTCGCTTCGGCGGTACATATACTTTTCTCTAATTCCCCTCCAAGAAAACAGGAGGTCCACATTTTCAGTGAGTGTGGGTCACATTTGGGGGCCGGTATTTGGACCACACTGGCTTAGGCACTACTGAAATTAGCATGAAATGAAAACCTTTATATCACTTACGAGCCAAAAAGTATGGACTGGATTTTCAAAATAAGATGCGCATAAGTCATATAAAAATAAAAGTTAGAACGTTTTAAATAAAAAGGGTAGAAAATGACAGATTTGATGTAATTAAACATCAATTAAGGTCACCTAAACGATTTTTGAATAACTCTGAAGTCATAAAACTGTGCAAAATGGTATATGAGCTAATATTTAGAAGAAACCTTGATTAACTTTTATTGCCGACTGTGCTTTAAGGGGCTTTGTAGAAACAATAAATTACAATCTGTCCTAAAAAAAGCCGAATAGAGTTACGATGATTAAAAATTAGAGCCATATAGTGCGGCTTGGTCAAGTGTAGTATTTAGGAAGGTAACAAGAAAGCCTACAGCCAAACTGCTGGAAAAGTTTAGAATATTGCTATCAGAGAATAATGGTCCTAAGAGTTGAAAGAAGTCAAGGATATAAGGTGCCATGGTATCTATTTCGAGGCCAGGAGGTGTATAATTAATGCTTATACATCTGTTAGATTGAAAGTGAGAGTGGATAAAATTAAAAATAAGCTAGGCATATAGTTTCTACATAAGTTTCCTATGTTCAAAGCTATCAACATAAGTTTATGAAAGAAATGTTTGATACCTATAAAGGAAAAAAAAGACATATTTTTTGTTTATTTTTACTAAGTGTTACAGTACTTCTTAATGGGATTGTTTTAAAATCTAAATTAGACTATTTAATTGTGTGCAAGGTTGTAAAAGGGGGTAGAGTATTGCCTGAATAACAAGATCTAAGGGCCAGTTTCATAGTTAGACTTCACAAACCTCTAGTACGGTCCGATACTAAGTACAGGATGACACTTATCTTGAACAGAATAGAATGTGCCAGTTTCATATGCGAAACTGGCCCTTTAAATTCGAATTTAGATAGGTCTTGTATTTGGTATAGAGCCGCACTTGATGCGTGCTAAGTCTGATTATGAATCTAGTCCTTAAAGTCTATCAATGAAAAAGGAAGGAAAACTATTCAATATATTTGTATTCATTAAAGCGACACAACGAGTTAGTATATTGGGGCGATAAATAATTTTTATAACGATAGTAATTTGAGATATTGGAAGATATTTCATAGCACATTACGTTATTATTTGTAAGTCATTCCGAATTATCTCTGAAAATAATAGAGAATAGAAGTGAGTTGCCTATTTACAAAAGCAGCTATATCCAAAAATATAAAAAAATGAAAGATTGGTATCTCTGGATTCTTTAGCTCATTGGCCACGAGTTTAACCTCTTAAAACGGAGCAAAAATAGTTATGAGCAGTATAAAATCGAGGTATAAAAGTGAGTCAAGTAGCAAAAGATGTTAAATCCACACTGTTTACGGTTGCAAATGAGGTTATATCCACCAGTCACATCTACAATTGCAAAAGCAATTAAATCCTTATGTCAAAATGTCAACCTTATACTTCAAATTGCAAAAGCAGCTAAATTTGTTGTACCAATAAGGACTATTTTTATCGATAATCTATCAACAATTAAAATTATTTTACTTTCAAATACAATTATATGAGGTTTAAAAATAATTATGAAAGTGGGTACAAGAAAGTAATATGTTGGTTACACTGGAGAACAGCTGGTATTTTAACAACAGATCGAAATTTATTTGTGTATTACTTTACAGTCTTATCGTAGGTAATTTCTTCAAAAATAATGGATCAAGGCCTTAATGGCATATCTGAGGAAGAAGGCATTGTTGAAACCCCTCTTAACAAGTCGAGGAAGAAGAAAACACGTCCAGAAACATGGAAAAGGAACATTGAAAGAAAGGCCAGGTATGTGAACAAACTTCATATGGTTGTCATTGTACCTTTACTTTGAGCACTTAAATAAATAGTATAGTATGTAATTCACTATTATTTTTTCCAGACACCGCCCAAAAGGATTTCCAAAGATGCCCACATGCGATCACAGAGGTAAAAGTGGATATAAGTTCAACCAGCTTTCTATGCAAGACATCAGAAAAATCCACTATAAATATTACAAGGATGCAGACCTACAATCTAAAAAGAACTTTATTTTACAACATGTTTCAGTTTCATCAGCAAAATGGAGTCGCCTTCCCGAAGGTAGTAACTCCAGATGAAAGGTGAGTCCTACTTTCTTTTTACCCAAGCAAAGAAAAGATAATAAGGAAAATGTTAAAGTATGCCGATCTGCATTTTTAACAATTCTTCAAGAGAGCCGCAATCGTATTCAGAAACTCTGCCACAAATACCTTGAATTAGGGATCACTCCTCCTGAAACCCGTGGAGGTCCTCGGAAGCAAGTAATCTATGAAAAGAAAAGGGATGCTGTCAAAGAATTTATCAAGACATTCAAACCAATACAAAAGCCCTACTCAAGGGGAAGAAAAAATAATACTATACGGCAGTACTTACCAAGCGAACTTAGTGTAAATAAAATGTGGAAGATGTACATGGAAGCAAATCCCTCAAAAGATCTACAGGTCCAGTATGAGTTCTCTCGAAATACTTTCAATGAAAACTTCAATATTGGATTTGATGCGCCTTACACTGACAAATGTTCAACATGCACAAGGCTTGAGTACCAAATAGCAAACGAGAATGACAACAATAAAAAAGAAGATTTAAACATAGAGTTCAAAGGCCACAAAATTCGTGCTGAAAGGTTTTATGAAATATTGTGAAAAAAGAACGATGATGAACTGGTAATAAGCTATGACTGCCAGAAGAATCTTGTACTCCCTAAAATACCAGACCAAGCCGCTTATTACAAACGTCAACTATACCTTTACAATTTTACGATATGTGAAGGAGTATCAACATCTCCCCAAAACAAGACCAACACGTTTGCCTACCTTTGGACTGAAAACAAGTTTGCCAAAGGATCCAACCAAATATCCTCAGCTGTTCATCACAGGCTCACACAATGTGAACTGGATGGTGTCACCACAGTCAAACTTTTCTCTGATGGTTGTGGTGGCCAAAATACGAACAAAACCATGATTGCAATGTTGTCACGATGGTTATTACTGGAAGCTCCTATTAGTGTAAAGAAAATCATCTTGTACTTTCCTATCGTGGGCCACTCATTCATTCCGCCGGATAGAGTGTTTGGCAACCTGGAACGACAGTTTCGAGCAAAGAGTGTTATTGACAACCCAAATGGGTATATCGCAGTGATTGTGGAACACTGTACAATAGAACATCTTGGAGAAGATTGCCCTGTTCAGGACTGGAAATTATATGGAGATGAAGTTTTGAAACAACCGGGTCAATGGCACTTTCAATTCCAGAAATCAAAGAAGATTGTTTTTTCAAGGTCAAAGACTAGGAAACTTGTGATGGTTCAAGGAGAACCATTTTATGGGTTTGAATGTGGTGAACCAAAATCCCTGGTCAAGAAGGGTAAAACATTCTCAAATGCAAGGATTCCAGAAGTTCCAAGAGGTGTCCCAATCAAGCTTGCTAAAGTAAATGATGTGCGCTATTTGCTAGTTCTTCACTATGGAGAACAGTGGCAAGACGATCCCAAACTCAACTTTTACACCGAGGTTTTTCTTCAACTGGATTCACCACAGCCTGATGAAGGAACTGATGAGGAAGATATCCTGCATGATTTGGAAATTAACCCTGAAGATGACCATGAGGTTGTTGCATAAACATTTATATTTCCTGTTATATTAAAAATGTTCAAAATTCTACTTTTCATTGAACTAAAAAAAACTTTTATAAAACTTGTTTTGCCAATCATGTTTTCTTCTGTCTGTTGTTTTATTTTCATTTAAATTCGACATAAATTTAAAAGAGTATAAGATGTATTTATTAAATAAGTAACTAAATGTCCATAAAATGACTCTTAAGATTTAACTGTATTTGCATCAGTGTAGAAAATATAAATGGTGGTCACTCCAGTTCCAAAATCAGCTTAATCCTTTGTCCAGTTGCAAAACCAGTCAAGTGCATTTCATTTTATTTAATAAAAATTGGAATTTTTATGCCATATTATACACATTTTGTAAAATAAAAAAATGAATTTTTCTTTATTTTTTAAGAAACGATTCTTATTGATAGCTTAAATGAGAAAAATTGTAAAAGTTTTTTGGCTCTAGCCAAAAATAAGTTCAAGTGGATTTAACTACTTTCGCCAATGGGCGACTCAAGTAATGTAACTAAATCACAAGGAGAACGTTATTATTATTATTTGTGGATATCTCGAACAAGTATCAAGCCGCGGTGCTAATAATAATAATAATAATAATAATAATAATAATAATAATAATAATAATAATAATAATAATAATAATCTTGTTGTTATGAGTTAAGCTAAAATCAAAGTTAAAGCCTGGCGGGCTTGGAGGGAGATATAATGGAAGAACGGTCGACTCTAATTTTCTGAAAGGATAACTGGAGATGATCCAACAGATTTATTTCTATTTGGGGTTGAATTTTAATTAAATTCCAAAGTTATGTGAGTAGGGTAGACAAATATAATAGATAAAGGCAATCGGATTTAAAATGGCAAATATTGAGACTAACTTCAGATCAATTAGAGCGGTGAAGGAATGATTGTTTATTGTGAAACCCCTTTTAAAAAATTATGTTATAAAGGCTGAGCTTATATTCAAGAATAATGTATGACTAATAATGAATAGTGCATAACTTACAGTGCAACGCTATTTGAGTGGGTAAGCCCTGAGCCCTCGACGCACCCGAGCCACAACTGTGGCGAACAGGATTTCCCGACTGTTCTATTTGATCTTTTCACTAATTAACGAACAAAAGTCAGAGCCTTAAACGCACCCATACCACAACTGGGGTGAACAGGAGTTCAAGAACGTTATCTTGGTCTTCTCAATGAAACTGTCCCTAATGGCCGATACACCCAGAATGCTAAGCTAAGCTAAGCTGTGCTGTGCTGTCCTCTGCTAAGACTTTATCAGTTTGGTTTCACACTCATTGCTAAGCCAAGCCATGGTCCCTCTTTTCACCCCCGAATTCAGTTTGTTTCTTTCTGGTTTGCTCCAGTGAAGTTTAGTTATGATGGAGTTCTCCAAAATGTCTTGTTTAAGCTCAGATGACAGTACTGAGGAAGAAAAGATGCTGCTGTTAGCGGTTGTTTTGAAAGATGAAGAAAATTTAGGAAGTGGAGGTTTGACTTGTTCAATTACACATATAAATCCTAAATATAATATTACTTAAATACACGAGAAACAAACTGAAAACAAAACTTCAACACATCTTTAGTTATTTTAACCAACCAACACTGCATCTGTTCAACACTAAGCTCAAGCTGCGTTATGCGCATGCGCAACGTAAGATGGCTCAAGATGGGAGATGGCAAAATTGCCCGGCCAGCAATTGGAAAAAACATAGCGCTCGTAGCAAGGCAAGGCATAGCTTAGTTTAGCGTTCTGTGTGAACCAGCACATTTAAATACATGGTCCGCTATTTTTCTAAACAGTTAGCAGAGCAAATCTTAGCCTAGCTTAGCGTTCTGCGTGAATCGGCCTTAAGTCGCTGACGCTAGGATGTAGTCACGTGGTATGGCCACCTTTATTATACAACGAGGCATTGCGTGCTGGCGTCTTTGTTGCGGCGACCGAGTTGCAAGTATGGCCTTAGCCTAAAACAAATAGTACAATAATTTTATACCAATTTTGCTACACTACATTTATTTATATAAACAAATTTTAATATCGCCATCGCCCACTCATCCGGTCTCAGCGAGTTGGAGGACGAACTAAAATATATGCCACAGATTGCTTCAAGGATTGGAAATGGTCCATCTATAATGAGGAGGTTCCTAGCACTTATAAATAATCCAGGCGTGACAGGTGAGGGTGTAAAAAAAAAAAGCTTTAAACAAAAAAGGAAGCATCCCAAATCGTCTGTCCGGTTGAAAGTGAATTCACACCACGCGCGGTGTTTGAACCCTTTAACCTTGATCGTTCTCGCCACGCAATAGCGATTTCAACAAAGCCGGGGCCATTCTTCTGATTTATATCTAACGCACAGTTTAGCATTGACAGGAGGGATAAAGGACCTTACCCTTGAAATGCTGAAGGCCACGTGCTCTTGACCGGTTATTTCTGTAACTACCACTAGTAAAAGAGTTGTTTTTTATTTACTTTTATCTTATCATCAGAGAATTGTAATTCCTTGTTCGTATTATCTTTACGAGCAAGGTTTATATTTTTACAGGTGATCAAACCATTAAAAACTTTTTTTGACAGTTCATAAAGTCGCTAGTTCAGCTTATAGGCCTACACGCCATTGAAGGTGTTTATTTGATTATTTGAGGTATCTAACGTGCACTTTCTCAACCGACTGATTATATCAGCAAACGGGAATTTCTATGAGCGAGAATGAAAGGGCTTTTCAATTTTGCCGGGAAAAGGTATTTTCACATATCTTACAGGGTTCCTTTACATGTCACAATCGCCATAGGTCCGACGGATTTACTTTCCCTCCAAAAGAAGTTGTGCCACGGATTTTTATTTCTCAAGAAAAATCCGTCGACTCCAGCTGGGTTTGAGCCCATGAACATCGGGTCTTGAGGCAAGCACTTTACCCCAAGATCACCGAGGCCAACTTAAAGGTGTCCTCTCTCTTTTTGACAGTTGGTGTCAATTCCGACAGCTGGAATTTTAATATAGCGGATGCGCGTCCCGCCTGGGCTTTCTGTAATTAATTACACTAGTGAGAAAGTGATAGAGAAGGCTAAGTTTATAGGAAATTTAACCGCATTTGAGTGGAAAACGTTTTAGGAAGAACAACCCTCAGTATATCCGACCGGAATTTGAGCTCAAATTTCCTTCCCGTAGGCATAACTGAACGGACTATTTTGAAGTTTAGTCGTGCCCATAAATATGGGTTTCAATTTAGTATTTTTTTTTTCAATTGTGGTTACTATAAAATAATTTGTTATCTTCTCTAAAAGCTTCCTTAAGATCCTGTCTAGCCCCCAAGACACCTAGATTAGGTAGTTAATACAGCTCCTACCAGAAGTCGCATAGTGGCGCGGTTTTCTGGATTATATTTTATAAAACAGTGGAATGAAGCTCAGTGGAACAGTTTTACCTCGTTTCAAAATAATACATCAAAATTGACAACAACATTATTTTAAAACGAGACCAACTATCAAACTGATCTGGATTTCACTGTTGTCAAGTGAATAAGACAGATAACCGTAGGCCTACTTCGATGAGTTTTATGGTTCCAGCGTAATCTTGTAAATAATATCCCGGTTTATCGACCGCGAGATTGGATCGTAATGCGTGGATAGGGTATAAATTATGGGATGAACTTGTCTGATTTACTTATAATAATAGTTTACTCTTGCGTAATTAACGAATAGAAAAGTAATAAATTGTATTAACAAAACACGTGGATTTCTTGTTTGTTAAAATGTTATCTTTCACTCGATGTTTACATTGTGTTTATTTATGCATTAATCAAGCGGACAGTAAAGTATTACCACGATTACTTATAATCAAATATTAACATTAAGTTGATGTGATTTTATTTATTTTGTACACTTTCACTGACTATTTGTATTTGACCTCAGTGATACTAATTATTACTTCCCACTAACATTTATAATTTCTCACGACCCGTAGTAAAGAGAATGTATTGTGAACGTAATAAAAAAAAATCAAAGATTTTGATGGATAAGATATATATGGAACTAGAAAAAGGGATTTTTGTGATGCCGTGTTTGTGTGTGTGTGTGTGTCTCGGCCTAGAGCCAAAACCACTTTTCCAGTCGGGCCAAAGATTTATGTTTAGGGTTATTATAAGATTACCCAGAGGTATTTTATTAAATTATTTATTCAACCCTCAAATTACTTAAGGGCGGAAAGATAAGAAAATCAATTTTCTCAAAATCGATTATAAGGATTTTGATTAAAGTATCTAGGCATTGTTAACATAACAAACAAAATGTATAATCTCATTTTTGCGGTAAAAGTCCTACAGGGTACTTTACATGAACAAATTTGTAACATTATTAAAAGTAAACAATAAACTTTTATTTGAAATTTATTTTTATAAACCAGTATTTTCTGAGGTATGCGCCAGTATATTCTTCTAAATGAAGGTCTGGGAAGTGAAAAGTTGATTGCTGTGTTCTTTGATGGACAGTGAAAATTAAGTGATGTTCCTTTTTTTTCCCTAAAAATCATCTTTCTGTAACAGTGTATATTATTTCATTTATACTCTTTGATGGAATGTGATGATCTTGTTTTCATAATGTAGCTGCAAAACTGTCTAAATTTCGTTTAACCTATAGCTTACGAGTCTCAAATTTTAGGCAAAGGAGTGAGAAAATTTGTCCGTTACACCATGCTAATTTTTTGTTTATTACTTTTCATTTTTGGTTTAGATGGTTTTTCTTTTTTAATATTTTCTTTTTTCGTATTATATTCTTTATCTTTTATCGCTATATTCTCGCTTTGATTTTGTTCACACACAAACACATATTCTGTACTTTATTTTACTTTACTTTACTTTACATCCATTACTGTTTCCAGCCTGTGACTTTATTAAAGCTGTATATTTTCCACTACCGGCTTGTTAGGCCTGTCGTAACTTTATATACCTTTATAATCTAAATTAGGACTAGGACAGACACAACATCCAGTACACAGCCGTTTATTTATCACTGTGAAAGAGTAAACCCACATTTCAACAATGATAAAATTTTCGGCCATGCCGGGAATCGAATCCGGGACCCTTAGCTCCGTAGAGAGACACTCTACCAACCAAGCTAAGGAAGCATATATCTTATTATATTCAAATATTTGTTTAAAACGTAAAATGAGTCGTAGACATCTAAACAAGCTTCTTCGGGCCAACATGATCTGAGAGTTGTTAAAAAAAAGGCGGGGGGNTTAAACTGGTAAAAATAATATAATTATAGTTATATTTAGATGGAAAGGAACCTTTTAGACAACTATAAATTATATTAAACACATGTTTCATGTATTTATACGTATAGTCATATTATATTTAGTTGTCACTTTCCATAGACACTATACGGGTATGGTCGAACTGGTCCAACGGTCAATGCATTCCAAAAGGAATTTTCGAGTCCATACCAAGGGTCTTGTCGAACTTGTCCGATGGCAAGCTCGCAGGTAGTGGCTGGGGGGTGTTGTTGAACTGGTCTGATAGTTGAAGGACAACCCAATTAGTAAGGTCAAACTGGCCAGTTTGACCGTACCCCGGCTGGGAATCCCTCACCCCCTACTCACCCAGGTGGCCAGTGGTCACTCAGTTGTCAGTTGTTTGCAGAGTGGTGTGCAGTGATGTTTTCAATGTTAGGTGAGAGAGGGTGTCAATTAGTGGTGCATGATGATTTTAAATATTCTAAGGCGGACAAGACACAAGTACAGCAACCTAACCTAACCTAACCTAACCTGACCTGCTAAATACAGAACTTCCTCCCCTCCCACCCCTTTGTAACAACCATCGGAACAGTTCGACAGTGACCCTTGCAATCCCTCGCACTGGCCATCGTACCAGATCGACCTTACTAATTGGGTGGTCCTTCAACCATCGGACCAGTTCGACAATACCCACCCTATACCTATGAAATAGTCTATTAATTAAATATTGACCTCAGTGATCCTGGGGTAAGTTTTTCGCCTCAGGACCCGATAATGGTGTGTCCAAGCCCAACCGGACTCAGTCCGTAGCACAACTTCCTTCAGAAGGAAAGTAAAGCCATCTGTCCTATGTCAATTGGGGCATGTAAAGGAATTCTGGAAGGTAAGTGAAAATACCTTCCCCGACCAAATTGTTAGACCCTTTCACTCTCGCTAATTGAAATTCTCGTCTGTTGATATAATCAGTCGGTTGATAAAGTGTAAGTTAAATACTTCAAATAAATAAAAAATAAAATACTAATAAAGTAAAATGTTATCAATATCGACAGCAAATAAAATCAATTTGTATTTAATAAAATAAAAAAATTCCCACCAAAATCATACTACTACTAAGTTAGAAAAGTTAACAAAGTGATGTGAGTTTGAAAACTAAAAAAAAGTGAAGTAATAAAATATAACGTGACCTGGTAAAACTATACATATCTAACGCGCAGCATGCCAGTTTAGATGAAGGGAGGGGGATAGAAGGTGAAGATACTACTACTACTACTACTACTACTACTACTAATAATAATAATAATAATAAAATATACATCGTTCATAATGATACTGTGCAGATCTCGCACGTGGGACCCAAATAAAAAAAACACCTTTTTTAAAAATAAATATGGTTCTGTCCAGAACACCGACCTTAAAAGATAAGTATCTGAGCTGGTTTATAAAATGAAAATAGTGTTATGGAAGAAACTGTCACAACAGAACTCAGAGAGTGCGTAGTGAAGCAGTGTGTAGTAACGTAGCTATATATGGTTGTCTCTGTCAATCATTTACATAACATTTAGGTGCGTAGCCTTCAAGTTGCTACGCAGCTTAAAGTTTCATTTGGAATCAGGTTAGTCACACATCTAATATTTTATATTACTTGTACAATCAAGACAAACTTATTTTTTTATATATTTTAGCACCGCGTCTTACTATCCGGTTGAGTTATACACTTATGTACTAATTACTCTAATGGTTTTAGGGATATGAATGGTTACATTTATAGGAAGTGTACCCACATTTGCACATTTTTTCGGGGGAAAAACCTCAGTACTACCCGACTGAGATTCGAACCTCGGTATCCCCGTCATCAGCAGTCTAGTCTACTGTAAGTGTAGCGTGTTAGACCACGTGGCCACCGAAACGAGTTTATAACTTTTTTTCACCGAGTCTTACTACCTGTTCAGGTTATGCACATATATGATAATTGTTCTAATTGGGTGGGGATGAGGAAGGAAGCATTTTAGAGTTAATCTACCCGCATTGGCGTGGAAGAAAAAAGGGAGTAACCATTTAAGAAAACCACCCTCATTAGACCCAACCGGAATTCTAACCCAGATCTCCCTGCCTTCAGCAAACCAGTCTAGCATGAGAGTGACATCTTAGACCAGGGATTCTCAAAGTGAGGTCCACGGACCCCCAGTAGTCTGCGAAGTTCATCCAGGGGGTCCACGAGATCATCCAAGGAATCCATGACATACCTTTATTTATTTTTTATAGATCTTATAAAGTTTTATATAAAAGGGTAAATCACTTGTATTTACAGCGGGGCACAGAAAAAATAATAATTCTAGGACACCGTTGACAAATAAATATTCAAGTATCGTTGAGCTCATTATGCGAAGAAAATTTTAAATTCTGAAGCAATCAATATTTGATTTATTTTCCTGAAGAAATAATTTTGCTACAAAAACTGAAAAAAAACCTGCCCTTAACTCCCAATATATTCGTTCCACCTTAACGACAAAAGAAAGTGACCATAAGTGATCATTAAACAACGTATAGAGCTGATATAGCTCCCTATGTCTTCATAATTAAGTATGTAAACTAAACATTTGTTTTGATTATTTGTGGAACATTTATGAAAAATTTTGTTTTTAATTAACTTCAGCAGAAAAAAAACACCTTAAACCACGTTATATATTCAGATATATGTTGATAGAAATGAAATCTGAGCACAAGAAATGAAACAAATTCTTTTCTGCACATGAAGCCAAATGTCTTGGAATCAATTCCCGTGTCCAGGTTGTCATTTTTAATGAAATAGGGTGTATAACCCCTAACTATCCCTATTGATGATTTGTCAGAATGGATGCAGGAAAGTTGAAGTGCAACTGAGAAATCCGGTTGGAATGCGATTTTTTATGTTTCTTACTACCTGTTCGGTTTATGTGTTTATGTACTAATTAAGCTAATGAGGTAAGAATTTCTTTAGCACTGCCTCTTAATACCCATTAGTGCTATACGCTTATGTACTAATTGCACTAATGTGTTAGGGAATAAGAAGGTTTAATTTAGAGGAAGCGCACCCACATTTCCATTGATGAAAGTGAAAAAAACCAACCTCAACGTATCCGACCGGGACACGATCTCCACGTCTTCAGCAGTCTAGTCTAACACGAGAGTGACACCTTAGATTATGCGACCACCGAAGCAGGTGGTTTTGATGTTATTTAGTACTTGTATAGAATGTACAGAAAGAGTTATATAAGTTGTGATAGTAGTCATTTATATGGAATGAAAGTTGAGTTTGAGAAAAACTGTCACATCAGTAGCCAGCGGCCATGATAAGAGTTTCCGTGTTCGATACCCGAAAGTCCTACGTGCGCATGGCGGTCTACGGACACTACTCTCCAGGCCATTATTTATCCGTAAGAACTTGTCAAGCGTTATTCAAAGAGTCAAATGTTATGTACGCGAAACGTCAAAAAGAGCTTCTTGTATTGTCTCTAAAAGTTTATCATATTTATCCACCCATTAATTGTAATTTCCGTCAGACCATTCAACGAAAGGAAGGTCCTCCAAGTGAGGATGGTTGACATCACTCCACGTGCTCTGCTAGAGCTAATCTGACATACCGGATGTGTTTTGGTTGCTGACAATCAAGTGTTTGGTTCTCCAATGTTTACATTACACATTGGAACTAAGTCTATATGACAATAATCAAATACGGCACACTATTGGATTCAAACATTCTTGAGTATAATAATTTATGTAGGCCTAATTTTTTTTTTCACTATCTTATTCGAGGTATTTAACGTGCACTTTATATAAACTAATTTAAGTCTAAAACAGACACAACATCCAGCCGTTAATTCTTCACTGTGAAAGGGGAAACTCACATTTCACCTATGATACATTTTTTCGGCTATGCCAGTAATCGAGCCTGGGACTCTTAGCTTAAATGATATATTCGTAATAAATTATTTAATCTTATTAATCACTAACATATTCTAAAGTTTATGTACTAAATATGCCAAACAGGAATCGAACCCGGGACTCTGAGATCAAATGATATATTTTTAATAAGGTATTTAATCTCCTTGGTCACAACTAGATCCTAAAGTTTATATATTAAATATACAAAACAATAATAAAACATTGAGTTGGTAAACATAGAGTATAATTAAAAAAAAAAAAACCTTATCTGACTGCTATAAAATTCACTAGACCTACTTTTATATTCTCATAAGTCAAGTCATGTGACCTGCAGATGTTACTTTTGATAAGTAACCTATTATCAATACCTTCATTACTATCAGAAAAAAGTTTATGTATTCTAAAAGTTTCTTCCTACAAAAGAATACAATTTTAACAATCCAGTTTTTCAGAGTTGGCGTTTGATTCAACACCTTGGCTCAGTCGGTATTGTGTCTGTATATTGAGTTAAGGGTCCTGGATTCGATTCTCGGCATAGCAAAAAAAAACAACTATTTAGTGACACAGTTCACAATGATGAATTAATAGTCGAGGACCTGATGATGTGTCTGTCCTAGTCTTGAGTTAAATTATAAGGCATATGGAGCTATAAAAGGCCTAGAAAACAGGCAGTGGAAAAAATATGGCTTGATTAAAAAACTGACGCTGGAAACATTAAAAAGTTGTTCTGGTAAATATCAACCCGGCCCTCCTCTCTTCACATCCCATTTCACCAACACGCCCTCCCACTTAGGGCCCTGTATTATTGACGCCACATCATGACCAGGGTAAATGGAGTTCACTCTATGCAAGACACATCTGATTCGAACAATAGGACTTAAACCCAGCCCAACCATGTTTGCGATTATTTTTTCGAAACTAATTGGTATTCGGTTCAACATCCTTACGATAGCCACCGAGGTCTCTAATAAAGTCTTGCTGTCGTCATAGATAAACTTCTACTAAGGCCGCTACCTTTCTGGTGAAGGTCCACAATGACAACATTTACATAAAGTTGCAATAAAATGAAATCTTCCTCTAGATGGGTCGAGAAAGAGCCCTCTACAGCTTGCTTTGGTGGTCGAATGGTCTAAGGCGTCATATTTACAATAGACTGGACTGCCAATGACGGGGAGATTTGGATTCGAGTTCCATTCAGCTATATTATAGTTTTCCCACCTCATACAATTGTCTTACACTTACCCTTCACGCAAATTTTGATATTCTTCCTTTAAATTCAATCTTCTTCAACCATAACATATTAGTATAATTAGTACAAATGTTTATAATCCGAATGGATGCTGAGACGTGGTAGAAAAAAAATCCTTTACACTGATGCTGCCCAAACTTTCACTAATCACCTGGGTACCTCTTTTGGGGCCATAGCCTAACCAACGTACCTTCTCCAGCTCTTTAGAAAAAAAAAATCAAATAATAAACGAACGTTTCAAATTTTAATAACGCTCAGGTTGTAAGCTAAACAAATCCTTTACAGAGGTAAAAGGCCTATAAATTTCACGTAATCACGACAAAACCTGCGTTAATTTATTTACCAAATGAAATATTGTCAAAATATATTTTCTGATTGATTAAACAATGCTACGTCGCGTACCCTCTTAAATCCTTTACGTAACCCTGGGGGTACGCGTACCATAGTTTAGTAAACACTGTTCAACATTCTACACGCTACTAAATTGCAAGAAGTGTATTTAAAAACACACCCAAAATTAGTTATAATGTACAATAAAATTATGTTACAGACCTACACCCCACTTTATTCATTGCATTAGAGTCATTTTCCACCTGTTTCTTTTGTTTACAAGAAACTAGCCTACACTCAAACAAATCTTAGCCCAAGAAAAACTCTTGATGTGACTGTACTTTATTCAGTCTTATCTTGTGTTTAATAGGTTTAATACCCGCCTCGGTGGCGTAGTTGGCTAACGCGCTTGTCGTGTTGAGCTCGACTGCTGAGGACGGGGAGATCGAGGCTCGAATCTCGATCGGGTGAACTGGGGGTGGTTTTTCCTAAATGGTTTTCCACTCTCCCTCCACGCAAATTCGGGCCCACTTCCTCTAATTAAACCTTCCCAATTCCCAATCCGTTAGAGTAATTAGTACTTAAAGCGTATAACCCGAACGGGTAGTAAGACGCGGTGCTAAATATTATTATTATTAATAATAATAGGTTTAATAATAAGGGATATTTAACTACTAATTTTATTTATTAAAGTAAATTTACTGTGTTTACGGATACAGGTAGCCATATCTGGCCATTTATTTCAACTTATTCATAATTCAAAAACCCGAAGGTTGGTTTGATGTAATTTGTATCCATCCGGAGCTAGAGGCATGCACACAGGTTTTCCGCCGGCTAGTGCTGCCTGCACCATCGGGTAGAAATCCCATGCACTATGGGAGTTATGGTAGTGTGGTGGTTCTTCTTTGCCTTCCACATGGAATTTCTATCAGCAAGCACGAAAGGACCTAACAATTTTCCGGAAAGCTACTTTGACATACCTTTCAGGGTTATTTCACATGCCACAACCGTCATGGGACCGACGCGACGGCCTTACCTCCCTCCAAAGGAAATTGTGCTATGGATTTTTATCACTCAAGAAAAACTCTTTGACCTAGGTAGGGTTTGAACCCAGGAATATAGAATCCGAGGGCAAGCACTTTATCCTATGACTACCGAGGTCAACATCTTTAAACTGAATTAAATGTTAATTAAATATAGTTGAAAAATATAACTGTACAAGGAAATCGAATGGAAGAACTTTGGTTTAGCACACCAACGCAGTGGTAGAGCATTAGCGCGCGAAGCTAAAGGTTGCGAGCTAGTTCCCCTGTACAATTATCTTTTTTCAAACTATATTTAATATAATTTTATTAGCTTTACACCACGTTCAGGTTATTCACATTTTAATTATCACATTTTAATTATCATGTGCTAGTACGAAATGGATAAGGAACATAGAATTGATAATAAATGTCCCCGAATTTGCGTGGAGGAAGAGTGGGTCAATATTTAAAGAAAGACACTCTTATTACATTCAGCTGGGATTCAAACCCGAAACTTACTTTTATCCGTTCACTAGACATTATTAGCCTAAATTTTAACCTATATGTCCACCGATACGGATAGTGTCTTAATCTAAAGAGTATTATGGGGAAGAAGTTAGAACAAATGCACCAGCACGCGTTGGATAAGAATGAAGACCCCCTCCCCCCCTTCTCCGCCTCATCACCTAGTTGAAATTGGAACGTCGAACTTCCCGTCACTGACTGCAATCCAGTATATTGTGAATCTGATGCCTCGGACCACGTGAGAGCTTGTCCCGGGGTTTTGAGTTTCAACCGGTGATTAACAAATTGTAACGAGGTTGTTTCGCTTGCGTGACTACCTACGCACTGTTTGTGATCACGTCATGTCATTCATTCATGAGATGTAGTTTGTGTACAAACTGACACAGATTGTCCGTTGTCACCTTCACACTAACATTGACTAGAAGTCCTCGTGTTGGCCGGATGTTACATTTTGTAAAAAAAATAAAACAAACAAAAAGAGGAAACGTAAATGGTAAATGTTCTTACAAAGAGTTTACATGCCCATTATGAAAACAATAAAAGGAAGAGAGATTTGTTTAAACATTATAATCTTAGATCATTACGCGAAATTGATGGGCAAGTGAGTTGAGGCATAATTCTAACTTGGTATAGTTTTACAGTTCTGAGAAGGTTGGGGTTCGAATTCCAGTAGGTGTACCGAGAGCGTTCATGTCCTGAATGGTTAACCATTCTGTCTTCACACAAATTACTGTGCATTTTCACTGAATTTTACCTTCCTCTATCCCTTAAGTGAAACTATTCAGAAAGTTTGAACGGGTTATAAGACGTAGGAAAACAATCAACTTTATGGCTGTTCGCTTTCTAAATGTCATATAAACTTTTGATTACAAAATTTAAAAAGTGCAGACAAATATTAATAATTATAAATGTTTAGCTGCCAAAATTCTTAAGCTACCAACTCGAGATAATTTTGGACCCCTTGCACCGGTAGTCTTGGGGTCTAAGGGTCCATACTCTCATTACACTGGTTTTATAGTGGTATAGAGGTCAAGGTTTGATTCTCTGCCGAGTGTTTCGGGTGCTATTATATAAATATGTCTTATCACTATGCATTTTCCATTTCTCTCCACGCTAATAATGCAGGTGCATACAAAATTCCATCTTCTTCATGCTTTCTACAAAGACTAAGTTGTTAAACAAAATAAATTACTAATATATTTGACCGATACCGTAGCTGCGTCTTTATATTACGTTAAAGCTCCTGGATTAGATATCCGGCATGGCTGAAAAGTTTGCTATTGGTGAAATTAGGCTTTCTCTTTCACAGTGAATAATTAACGGGTAAAATACTGAGTGTTGTGTGTGTTATAAAATTAATTCAGTTTGTGAGTCGTGTGCTGAAATTATTAGTTGGTTCATAAAGCTCACGTTAAATATTCTTATCGACACGATTCGGTTGGTCTAATAGTATAAGACGTCACTCTTGTATTGGATTGCTGTTTACATGTGTTTTGAATTATGGACGTGGGTACAAATTTGTTTGTGCTAAATTGTTTACCACTTTGTTTCCTCACAAATGTGCATACATATAATCTAAATAATACCTTCCTTAATCCTACCCAATTAGTTTAAATAGTGGATAAACCAAACGGGTAGTAAAACGAGATAAAATATAAAACAAAAACTCAAATTAAATAAATAAAAATACCACATTAAAGATGATATTTTTATTCAGATAAAAACAAATTTAAATCAAATTGTTACGTTGAAATTTAAAAACTAAAAACTAAATATTTAAATATAAAGAAATCATATAATTCTATCCAAAACAAAATTTTTAATTTAAAAAAATGTTTTAGAAAATATGTTAAGGTCCAAAGCATTGTTTAAGTCGGTCCTTTAAAGGTTGGCATACACTTAAAAAAAAACTAACAAATTTTAAATATGAGGTTGAGAAAGATTTCCATTTACAAATGAAAACTTAAAAGCATTTATATGTAAAATAATAAATGTCAGGAGAAAATTCTGTTTCGTCACTACGTAAAGTACTTAGGAAGACCTAATTAGGTTTTAATAAATGTCATTCCAAGACAGTGAAAGTATAGAATAAAATATGTCTAAAGAACTGACACAGCAAGGACATTTATATTTAAGTAGAACAAAAATCTTTTCTTTAGGAACACCTTCAGAGGAAATTCCCAAATGATGACTTTGGGATCCATAATTACATTTATCAACACGTTTTAAAACCAAAACATTTTAAATGCTACATTTATGGAAATAACCTATAAATGTCTATATCTACAATTGAATTAAATCTTCTTCTTGTTAAAAATAAAAAAGTGACAAGATATTTTCTGAGGAAATCAACTTTAGTCTTTTCTGACAGTTGAAAATATACTACAGTTCTTTTTCATGGGAATGGTCATTTAGAAAATGCATTGATTTTTTTTGCAGTATTGTTAATACTATACTATATTATTATAGTTATTTTAATAAATATTGATAATTTCTATCATAAGTGATAAATGCAGTTCACATGAATTGGCGTATGAATAAATGAAATTAGATTTATAACTATTTTAGCTGTTAGAAAATGCTCTTCCTATGCAAATTGGATTGTAAAGAGATTTCTGTATCTATCCGCCTTTAAAAACAATTAATAACAAATAATGTAATTTGTATTATTTCACAGAACTATCTGAAAGCATCGGGGATCAAACCATAAACCACTGGATATGTGGCCATGAACTATATGTTACAGATAATGACAACTGAACAAAAACTCGTTATATCATGATAAAAAGTCCTTTTCAAATTCTGTGATGTCCATGACAAATACAAAATATTTTTTGAATTATTAATAATAATATCTAGCACTGCGCCTTACTACCCATTCGGGTTATACGCTTTAAGTACTAATTAAGCAAATGGATTAGGAATTGGGAAGGTTGAATTAGAGGCAGTGAACCCGCACTTGCGTGGAGGGAGGGTGTAAAGCCATTTAGGAAAAGCCACCCCTAGTTCACCCGACCGAGATTCGAACCTCGATCTCCCCGTCCTCAGCAGTCGAGCTCAACACGACAAGTGCGTTAGCCAACTACGCCACCAAGACGGTTATTTTTTTAAATACTTTATGTAGGAAATTATACTAAGCCTATCTATTGAAGTGATATTTTATTTATTTGGGCCAAAGGATCTTTTTAAAAAAAATCTGCAAAAATATTGACCTTAACTTGCGTACCTTTCCAATACACTTCAAATATGGCGCCTCAAGAAAAGTAATGTTTTTAATTATTTTAGGTTCAATTACTGTCGATAAATTATTACAACTTAGATATTTATTTTAATTTAAAATATTGGTTTGAACGTAAATGAAAGAAGATTAAAAATAACTATTTTAAGGAAGGACAAATAAAGATCACCATTGATTGTAGGCTATTTTGTAAGTTTTTAACCTCCCAGTGTCAGTGTCAAACTTATTACCTTGGGTCACGGAATGAACCATTTTTCCAGGCTGTGTTTTACAAACAAGTTAATTACATAATTGACGTCATATAAGTAGTTATGAGAGGTATTACGCCAGTGGGTAGTAAATAACAATCTACATACACGCGCTTAAAACAACACACGATGTTACTCCTAAGTCATTATATTCAACCACTCATACTGTTGTTTTAAACAGTCTCTCTTGAAATTTCATTCCCATAGAACATTTGAAAACATTGTTCGTATAAGGGTATTACCAACCTCGGATGAGTTGTTCCTCAATTTGTGTACACCGAAATTAGCTTATTTTTTTAGGTGGGAGGTATAATTTAGAGTTTATAAAGGTAATATTAACTATCACAAATACGTTCATCGGTGGGTAAGCGGACTAAACATCAGGCTCGCCCTAGTCTGATTGGCCAGTGATGGTTAGATAGGGGTTCGAATTCCGGCTGGGTGTACTGAGGGTGGTATTTATTTAAAAATAGTTTCACAATCTCCAGCCACGAAAATATGGAGATATTTATAGTAAATTAAACCTTAACCTGTAATTAAATCTGTATATCTTCTACGGGTGGTAAAACCTTTCTGTTTGACCACGTCTGTACAAGAAAAAATGAAATGTACCCACATTTACTTGTAGGCAGAGTGAGGAAATCCTTTATGGAAAGCTACCCTCAGTACATTCTATATAGACTAGAGAGGCTCTGTCTCTCACGAGAGTAACACATTGGCCACGCGACTACCGATGCGGGTTACATAGCTATTATTATTATTATTATTATTATTATTTTACTAGTATTTATTTTATTTTCAAAAGTGAGAGTTGCAGGACTTATAATTTGACGTTTAAGAATATAGAAAGTTGTTTTATTAACACTTGTAAATGCCAGATATGATCCGTTCACGATAACTTAGTCTTGTTTTGACAATCGATAATAATATACTAAACGCAGTTCCATATTCATCCGATTCGCAAACATATTTTGTAATTTTGACTGGTAATGATAATTGACTCCAATAATTATTGTCAAAGTCACAAAATATTTTTGTGAGGTGGATATGTATATTCAGTAAAAAAAGTTCTAGATTTACCGTGAAACAACTATATTACCATGTTAATGAAATCATGCCGTCCAGTGCTTGAAACCTTGAAACCGCTCTGTGAAACTCGAGCTAACAAACCACTTTGAAACAAGATAAATCCAGTTTATAAATGGTTTAAAACTTAAAGATGTTATTAATTTATTTTAAAACTAATGTAATGGAATTATTTATTGAGAAAAATATCTAGATGTACTTTCGCGTATTCTTAGGTCAATTCGTGTGTGTACTTTTGTTTTGTTTTTAGCACCGCGTTTTACTACCTGTTCAGGCTATACGCACGTGTACTAGTTACGCTAATGGCTCAGAGATGATTGAATTTAGTGAAAAAACCCATCAGTACACCCAATCGGGATTCGAACCCCAATCTCGCTGTCATTGGCAGTCTACTTCATTGCGAGAGTGACGCCATAGACCATGTGTCCACTGAAGTGGGTCAGTTCATGCTATCTGTATGTATAACTTTTGATAGATATTATAAATACCTATAAAACAACTTTAATGATATGGTAAAATGTTTTAGCTCAAAAATATCTGTTTAGTATTTTGCTAAAGGACCTTCCTATCAAAATTGGACTGTAGCGCAATAGATGTACTTGTTCAATTAAATGTGTTTTAATTTTACTGTGATCGAAAATGCCCTTTTAAAACGAGAGTAGTAACAATAGCAAAATGGTTTATTAATTTATTTTTATGTATGAATAAATTGTAAAATTACACTTGGACACGGGAACTGAACCCAGGACCTTTGGCTTAGCGCACTGATGCTCTACCACTAAGATATCCAGGGTTCGTACCGTATTCAGGGTAATTCTTCACTCATGTTTTAAGGCAGATTCTGTGATGGATACGTACATATCATCAGCTACTAAAAGCTATCATTAATAACACAGCCACCGGAGATTCGGTCGTGGCTTTTTGTTGCCAATTGAACAAATACATGGTATATTCGAATAAAATATAATTATAGATTCGTTTAGTTATCCACTTAGCAAGTATTTAGATGCAAGGGCTGGGTGTGTGGTAATAGGTGGTCTTAGGTAAAATTAGTTCGTAAGTCATGTGATATCCACACTATTCATCACACGGTCATACGATTCAGTGGCTACATGGTCTAAGCTCTAAGGCAGGAATCGGCAACCTTTTTGGGCTCCGATCTACCTTTAGATTTATCAAAGGTCCCGCGATCACTATTCATCTCTCCGCTATTTTTTAATATCATTTTCTCTACATCTTGTATTTATTCCTTAAATTAAATATTTTCTCCAATACTTTATGTCCCTGCCTTTAGAGAAAATACATAAAATAAATAAAATGTACACTCCGCTTATGCTGAAAGGTCTTACTTTGACAGATTACACTGTGGCCCTAACCTATAACCTGTACTATAGTCGAATAATGCAAGGTAAGCTTGCCTTTTTATGACGATGTTGTTTTGTTTACGTGGTCGACTAGAAATTGCTGTGAGATCGACCTTTTGCCGACCCCTGATCTAAGGCATCTCTCTCCGCGGTAGACGAGACTGCCGAGGACAGGGAGATCGAGGTTTGAATCTCGGTCGTGTGTACTGAGGGTAGTTTTTCCAACGGGTATATTTCCTATAAATATAATCTCTTCATCCCTAAAATCATTAGTGTAATTAGTACATATACATATAACCCGAACGAGTACTAAAATGAGGCGCTAAAAAAAATCTATTATGGCATTGAGAGAACTAATTAAAAAAAAAAAGTCGTCTTCTGGTATGATTTTTGTGTTTAGAAAGTAAACATTATATATATATATATATATATATGTTGAGGTTATACGCATATGTACTAATTACGCTTAGTGAGTTAGGGATAAGGAAGGTTGAATTAGAGGAAGTGTACCCACATTTTCACGGGTGGAGTGGAAAACAATTTAGGAAAACCATACTCAGTACACCCGACAGGGATTTTGGCCCCGGTCTCCCTGTTATCGGCGCAGTCTAGCTTATTTCGAGAGTGATGCCTTAGACCATGGAACCACCAAATCAGCTCACATTAAATATTGTAATCCATAAAGTTGTAGAGAAGAATTTGACATAACAGGAACATAAGGTGTGATAAATGAGAGTAATGGTCGACGCGTGTGGTACCCATGCTCCTCGCGAAGTAAATGGCCCATTTGACGGACACGATAGTCACGAATAAGATATTCTCCTCTAACAATTTCACCTGTCACCAGTCGTGCGGGAATGAAGCTATCGCTAACACTACATAATCATATTTTGTGAGCATGATTTTATTTTACCACAGAACCTGTACAGTGATTTTTGTTTCTAAACTTAATAGTAAGTGAAAATTTGCTTTAAAAATGGTTTCAAACACATTAAATATACCCCATGAATAATCATTTTAATTTAATTTATATACTGTATTTTATGAACCCAACAAGAAATACTATTTATTCATTCTGCAGAGGTAAGTGTGCACATGATTGTGCTAGAGGAAGAGAGAGGGGAGGATATTTTAATATAAATTCCTTGATGTGGCCGCAATCTGCATAATGAATTAGGAGTTTATGCTTCGACCACTGGTGTAGGCTTTAGATCTGTTATTGTGGAATTGGGTTTGTATAATATGTTCGTTTAGAAAATAATTTTAATATATGTAATTATACTCTAGCAAACCTTTAATAAACTTAATTTTTTGATGTGCCACCTGAAAAAACTAAGATAATCTAAACATGAAGTGTGTACCCTAAGCCGTTCAATTAAAGGAATGAGCAAAAATTATAAATATTTCTTCATTAAGAAACCTATAAAATTACGACCGTTTAAATATTATAATCGTGAGATATCTTATATATTTTTTTACATAAAGTTTAGGATGGTCCCCAAATCTATTCACAAACAAATATAAAACCATTTGTAGGTCTAACTTCGTCCTCCTCAAGGAAATAACATTTTGATACATATGACAAACGTAAGTGTAAAACTAGTCTACATCTCGTCACGTTTTCAAAAATTAAGGTCACAACTATGACATTTGGTATGGTCCATAAAATATGGCTAGGAAATTAATTCACAAGACGTAAAGTCCTTGACAAAAAACAAACAAAAAGAATTCGGGTCATGGTAGCCATTGTTTGTTAGCTCATAAAGTTTACGTGAAGTTGTTGCTTATTTCTTTGTAATGCGTTTTCATCGGAGGCGTATCGGTGTGACTACTACAGTACTTTGAGAGTTTGTTTAGTTAATTATTCTTTTCAAACATACGTAACAAGAAAACTTAAATAGTATTTAGTATTACTGTTTTTTAAGATAAGGCGTAAACAAAAGTATAATGTTCACTAATCGTGCTATAATTTTAATGGCACGTAGCAAACAAACCAAATACTTAATTGAGCGAAACACGTTAAACAATACACAATACCTTTACATTATTGGTATATTTAACAGTTACCTTACACAAGCTATCAGTTATTTATAGCGCTATAAAAATTGTAAACATTGGATAAATTGTTGTGCCTAAAGTCTAAACTCGAATGACAATAATTGAATAGTGTTTTATTTTAATGCAGTGTGTCAACCCTTACGATAAAAACTAATGCCTGTTGGTACTAGGAGTAAGGCTTCAATCTTGTATGGTTTGTTGGTGATGTAAAGGTTAGGGTTCAAATCGCACTTAGATGCAATTAGATTTTCCGCTACCCAAATATTTTCCCACACACTGTCCCCACGAATGCTGTTACACTTATAAATTCTACTTGTCTTATCCCTCTCTACTCATTAGGATAAATATGCGGATAGCCTAGACGTATATATAGACACGTATCACCGGAAGGGGGTGAGGAGGAATACAGGAAATATTAGACATATCTTTACTAATCTGCTTTCCTCAGATTCTAAAAGATTAGATTCAAATCTTGAGTAGGTACATACATTTATCATGTATTTTGCTTAAAAAGCTATTTAGTATATCTGCTTCAGATGAAACTGGGGTTTAAAGTTAAAATTAGGTCTCATCAACTTGTCCCCTTAGATGAGGCAGTTTGATCCACCAAACGTCAGTCGTTACAATAAATCATATTGACGCTCATTTACCGTATTGGCAGAGTTGGCAAGGCGTCATGGTGCTCAAATGGACGTTGACCTGGAAGAACAGTGTTTCAATCCCAGACACGTACACTTGATTTTTTTTTAATTAGGTGAATACGGTTACTTTTTTTTTTTTTTAATCCAAGGTTTCAATTTATTCACCGTGTCCTCAGATTAATTAAACTTGAATAGCCCGAACGATAATATTCAAACGAGTGAGTAGTAAATAAAACTCTAGTAAGGGCAAGGGCATACCAGTAGTTCTTTGGATCTGATCCTTGGGGCGATCTATCACTGTCATATTTCTTTTATAAAATATCATTGATAAAATAAATATGATGTATATTTGATGACTTAGTAAATATCTTTTATAAAATAATATATTTTGCTAATATTTTATAAAAGATTTACTCATAAAACATGCTCTAGTGTTTTATCAACGAAAATGACAAAAACTGAAAGTTAATGTATACATGCAAATCAATTTAAAATATAATGATACATTACGAAGGCACAAACTCCTTAATAAGCCTATATAATAAGTGTGTTTTTTCTTAAATTAATATGGCAACACCCACTTCGGTGGCCGCATGGTCCAAGGCATCACTCTAGCAGTATATTAGACTGCTGATGACAGGGAGATCAAAGTTCGAATACTGGTAGGGTGTACTGAGGTTTTTCCAAAAGGTTTTTTCCGTTCTTCTTCCACGCATATGTGGGTACATTTTCTCTAAATATAACCTCCCTCATCCCTAAAATCATCAGCGTAGTTAGTACATAAGCACATAGCCCAAACGGGTTGTAAGACATGGCCCTTAAAATAATATAGTAATATTAATACTATGCTGATACAATTTTTAAAAGCTTCATTTTTGACATGAGTGGCGTCCTTATTTGTAATAATACATATTGTGCAAACTTTTAACAAAATGTGGTGTAGTGTAATAATACACATCTTATCAAACGTAGTTTCAAATCTTTTATAATATATTTTATAAAATAAACAATCTTTATAAAATAGATACAACAGTGTAATACCGACCCGCCTTTAAAATGAAGGTATAATATTTAGAGGGAATTCTTCCAACTTAGTGCTTAGAACAGACAATAAAACCACAATTAACACAACCTAAGCCAAACTAACACGTAGGGGTGTGCCAAGTCCTCTTTTTAAATTTGAAGAGTACTCTAATCGAATTTATGACACATTCTCGAAGCCGAATCTAAGTTTGAAAGTAATGTTTTAATCCAGTGGTTTTATGCTTGAAAATATATTATTTTGTGGCTATTTATATTATTTTGTGCACTAAAATTACTTAGAAAATTGTTTATTGCACAATTGTTGGTAATATTTCGTGTTACTCTGATAAATAAAGTTATCACAACATGTAATTCAATTACTTCAGATTTATTTCATATTAATATTAATTTGTAATATACAAAACAGCTCAGAATGGCTACAATTGAACATAAATGGAGTATTTTAGCTGTTAATATATTTATTGGCGAATGGCGAAGCTTCGGAGCAAGAATTTGTTTCAAAATGAAGTCAAATCTGATGTTTGTTTCGAATCCAAGTCAAGTTTTGAAGCTTCACACACCCCTATTAGCACCTTTCATTATTCCGGGCCGAGATTAGAACCTAGACTTCCCAGTCAATGGTAAACTATCACCCATCGGACAAATAAACTAAAAAATACAACAAAAATTGCATCTAAATCTTGTTTTTAAATTGGTCCACTCATTTGGCAGTAATCGTGGAACATGCATTCGAAATGCCAAATGGTTGTTCATAAAAAAAAAAGGGGGGGACCTCACTTCGCTCGGTCAATTAATTTTAGGGTATTGTTATGCATTTGACCTCAAATTTTTTATCCACATAAGAAAATATGTCAAAATTATCTTGCATTTTTGTATTCATTAAGATAGCTTAGCCTCAATAGGTGACCATACACACGAGTGTGTATGACCGCCTGATCTTAACTAGTAAGGGCTGGTCTTATGACTACCGGATAAATATTGCTATCGGGAGGTTAAAGTTAGCAACCAGATAAAGGTTATCAGCCACTTTAATGTTTTACGCGTATTATGAACTGAATTTAACTGTCGGATATCTGTGGGGTGAATATATTTTCATGCAAAAAACGCAAGGGTGGTACTGTTTTCACTGGTGCGCGCATGCGTATAAGCCCTGCTTATATTGATACAACCTAGCGAGTGGCGACAACACTTGAAATTTGTTAAATAATGACGGCTAAACGAGTGCGAGGAAACAGGGCGCAGAAGCTAAGTTGTCTTGCAAGTACTAATTTCGGTGTCTACCAAAATGTAGCCAATAGTTGGTTACAACATTTACAAAATTTCATTTTTCCTAATCATATTTTGATAATATGTTATATAACTATAACTTTACAAATAGCTTGTCAGTTTTTATAAAAGTATATATTTAGAACCTAGGCCTCTACTTACTAAACCCGCGAATCAAGATTTTAGCCTAAAAAAAGATGTTGTTAGGTGAAACCTCATGAAAAACAGCGCGTCACTATGGCAACGCCAATTTTAACTTTCAGTTAAAAGTAATCAGGTACTTAAACCTTCCGATAAGAGTGTGATGGATAAATACATTTTATCTGGCAGATAAATGCTATCTTACGATCATAAGACGCACTTTTAACTTATCGATCAGATACAAATATTTAACGACTAGATTAATATTTATCCAGGAGTCATAAGACCGCGGCCCTAAGTGGGTAAAGCTTTTTTGATCTTGTGAAATCATTAGAAATACCACAGTTCAGCTAAGATAGCGCATACACGCAGTTTATTTTTTCATTTCAAATTACTTTGCGTTTAATGATTTTGTACTTGTGTACCGGTAACTGTTTCTTTTGTAGACACTTTAATTATGTAAGTTTATAGGATAATTTATTTTATGTAAAAATTACACTAAATCCTCTATTTACGCAGTTGAAAATATGTTAGCGCCAACATTTTTTTTATGGATGTGAAGCGTGGGTTTGTTAGGAGAAACACAAGAGCAAGGTGAATGCGGTTGGAATGAGATACCTAAGGTGGAAAAACTCGTTTGGACAGAGTAATAAATGGGTGTTGGAGGAGTGTGGTTTGAAAGGGAATCCAATAGATCAATATGAAAAAAGCATCTTACGTTGATTTGGGCGTGTTGAGAGGATGATTGTGGATCGAACGACGAAACAAATATATGACGGTAGAGTGTGTGTATCAAAAGGAAGGGATGGGTCATGTAAGACATGGCTAAATGTTGTAGATGAATGTGTGAAAAAAAACCACAAAATGTTTTATGAATAAAAGAGCTTTCATGACTCAGTGAATGGATGTTGTTGAAGCAAAGGGAGTATGCAAGGATAAGGAAGAGTGGAGAAATTTAATTAGTATGAATTAAGTATGGAATTTCTTTTTGAGCTATATGCAGAGTTTCTGGCCTACCTCTTAAGGGGACGGCGTGATTGAGTATGTATTATTTCCAAAGATTTCCGCCCGAGTTTAAAAACTGCGTAAGTCGAATGGTTAGTTGATATTATGTATTTATCACATTTAATAAAAAAGATAGTTAGAAATAAACGGTTTCTTATAGAAACAAATAAAATGGCGATGACACCGTTAGCTCTTCATCGGCTTACTAGGAATTTAATATATTATGTGACGCTTGAAAAATGTCGTTTTTAGCTGAGTGTCGAAGTACCACACTTACGTATCTACGGACCCGTGTAACTCTACTTAATGTAATACTATTTGACTTTAACACAATTTAATTTCGAACCTTAAGCACACGTCCAGATACGTAAGTCTCTCTCTATAGTAAATATACATACATATAGGTACAGTAGCCCCATGGCTTCTTTGGTGCTGACTGGCATCTTTGAAAAGTTACCAGACCAAATTATGTATCCCTACGCCGAACCAAATGATCTGCAAAAACATGTGTTTAGCAGCTGTCACTTCTGACGGTCAAAATCCAGGTATATACCTAAATGTTGACTGTCAGAAGTCAGCTGTGAGCGGTCAGTCAGCACCAAAGAAGCCATGAGGCTACTGTATATCATCTTAATTCATATATACAAAGTATTTGGAAAATTATGGCCCAAACTTCACATATAGTTTGTGTGAACCAAAATTAATACAAAATCGCTATACACTTAAATCCGGAAAACTATTCTAATACCATTAAAATGTGTTCAATATTTCGGCGTACGGTGCCGAGAGAGCACAACTCTCCATGTATGCGTGTACAAAAGGTTGTATAGGAGTTAGGTGTAAGGCACTACACACCTTGACATCTTGGAATACGGAAACAGAGCATACCAAAATTAATAGTAAACAACACACCAGTCCATCTAGAAACTCGAATACGTTCTGAGGGCTCATCATTAATGGTTCTACATAACAAAGAAAATGCTTGCCATTATTACATGTGCAGTACCATGCGCCTAGCTCCTATGCAACTTGTTGTACACACATGCTTGACAGCTTTACTATCCCGGCACTAAACTACAACATTTTGAAGACAATTTAATGGTATTAGCATAAGTTTTCGGATGTAAGTGTTTAGGGATTTTGTATTACTTTTGGTTCAAACAAATTATATGTGAGGTTTGGGCGTTGAGTTTCCGAACACTCTGTATAATAGTATAGGGAAGCTGTGAGTTAGTTGCGTGTTGCTATCAACGTTGCGTAAGACTCTTTGGATTTAAACTTATGTAAAAAAAACTAGTGAATAATATATTCATACCATACACAGTAGATAATAGTTTACAAATAGCCTACTTATGTATATTACTTTTAACCTTTTAAAGTGCTACCGTGTGATAACACACAGATAAGAACCATATAGGAAACACTTTACTAAGCAAATAGGTGGATACTTACTAATTGGGCTTGAGAGAACACACTGTTAGAAAACAGGCTAGTATATTCCTTAAGCTTCGGAAAAAATATGCTGACAGAAAAAAATAGGTACGTTTTGAAATCCCGAGAGGAGAGTATGGTACAAAACAAGTGGATGCATTTTTTAAATACTAGACAGTAAACCTTTAGAGTAAAGAAGTGGACATATTCTTTGAATGCTGGACAGTAAGCCTTCATATAAAAACAAGTGGATACATTTTTGTAATACTGGACAGTAAACATTCATAGAAAACAAATGCTTACATTCTTGAAATACTGGACAGAAAACATTCATAGAAAACAAATGCTTACATTCTTGAAATGCTGGACAGTAAACATTCATAGAAAACAAGTGGCCACATTTCTAAAATGAATGACAGTAAAACTTTATAGAAAACCAGTGGATGAATTTGTTGTTTATGATAGCCAGGACGGGTAGTAAGACCTATGGAGTAAGGAAGTAGGAAGGGTAAAGATTAATTTTAAGAGTATACCCCATCATTCACCTATTAATTTGTAATAAAATCTTCTTCTCGAAAAAATATAGGGTTAGGAAATCTCAATTTAAAAGATAAAATAGTGGAACCAGGTACGATTGAGAACCGAACGCTGACCTCCTGAAGCAGGGCTTGGTATTTAAACCAACCCTGTCAGCAATGAACTGATCCCGTCTGTGTTATCTTGAGAGTGCTGGAACCTCTAGTTTTACGTTATAGCACCAAGTAGTATGCTCTTTTGACAATCTCTAATTATAAATCAAGCAGACCTGCATCGGTGTGTACGTGGGTTAAACGTAAAGCTAATCTATTATAGTTCGCTGGTGATGAAAGTCAAGGTTCGTGTTCCAGACAGATGTACTAAAGGTGATTTTTTTTCCCTAAACGGTTTCCCATTCTACCGACCTTCTTGCAAATGCGAGTGTATATAATCTAAATTCTACCTTCTTAACCCCACCAAACCAAAGGGAGTTGTTAAATGCAAATAGCTCAGACGTGGTGCAAAAAAATAAAGAAATAGAAAAAATATATATAAAGAGAAAGAAAAAGTCGAGAAATAGTAAAAGAAAGCTTTATTTCCTAAACCCTACAATACATGCACCAGAAATATTGTTTCAAGAAAAGTACTGTGCATGGTAATAAACAAAATACATTACTTGGAATACAAATATTTTTAAATCGTGGAATTTTGTTAATAGTTAAATCCTATCATGAGAGTGTTTCCGCGGTAATCACTGCCTGCGAGGAGTAGGTTCGTAAACATAATTTCAGATTAAAGGTTTTACACAGGTAACCACTGTAAAAATGTGTTGGATTTGGCTGTTTGACCAGCTTGATAGTCTATTATTCTTAGCTCAATTGGAGTAGTTTGAAAGAATTATGGCTAAAGCTAATTGGACTGTTTAGCTTTTAAACTCTTGTAGAATATATATTTAAAATAACTCAAAATAGAAGGGCTCAGTGGGTTATTAGAACTTCTGACATACCCTAGGAGTATAATTCGCTTTTACAAGTTTAAAAAATTTAATTTAATTTAATTCTTTAGTAAAGTTTCATATCTATTTTGACAATTTAAACAGCTATAAAATCCTGAAATCCATCTATAAAAATTAAGTAAAATATTCATGGATATTAGTTATCCTCAAGGTATTGACTGACTATAAAAACAACTCGCAGTTTAAAATGTATGCAACCAGAAATAACTGCAAACATATTTTGTCGTCAAATGAGCGCTATCATGTTTTTGCACCAACCCCCTCAGTTATGAATGGACGAGATAAAACCAAAGAATTGACTTACTTTTTCGTAAGAGCATAAA
This sequence comes from Timema douglasi, assembly GCA_901482245.1. Lineage (NCBI taxonomy): Eukaryota > Metazoa > Arthropoda > Insecta > Phasmatodea > Timematidae > Timema > Timema douglasi. Next base: position 284,980 of record CABEEJ010000202.1, read on the forward strand.
TTATTTCAATGTTAACCTATATTTTCATTTATTTAGGAAAAAGGGGAAATAACGCTCAATTAAATTAGTTGTGGGTGCGCGTTAACGTACTTGGTTTATAACTGGGAGACTGTTGTTCGATCTTAGAAAAGTTATACTGGGATATATTCTCCACCTTACCTCCCATTTCACCCAACATAGTTTCCTCATACTCTCCTGAAACTAGTGTTTTTATATTTCCTTAACGCTCATCCTAATTATGTTCTTATACACAGGGTGAGCCATTTAAGTTGAGACACTTTATTATTATTATTATTAGCACCGCGTCTTACTATCTTTTCGGGTTGTAGGCATTTACGCTAATGTGTAATAGTAGGGTGATTATGAGATGAAATGGAGGGCCTACAGCTTAACGTGGGATCCGAACCACACATTCACAAGTTGTGGAGATACTAAAGTCGAATACAAAGCATTTGAGAAAAAATTGCTTCAAGCAATTTTTTTACGGGAGAAAGAGAACAGCACTAGCGATTTTTGGTTTTCAATGTTATTTCAAGGTACTTTTTTTTTAAATGAAAATATCTAATATTTGAAACGGAATTTTATTCTACACAAAAATTAAACAGTTTTTTCTGAAACTTTTTTTATTTGTCGTCAATTGTGGAAGATATTTAATTTGTGATTTTTTTAATAACAATTTTTATTCAATACATTTTTACTACATTAAAAGTGTATCGATGTAGGTCATCATTTTGATCATTTACTAAAGTAATTTTATAAATAATAATGCATTTAACGTAATAAAGAATAACTTGATGCATTAAAAAGTTCTGAAATAAAAATTGTTATAAAAATATTAGCTAAAATGTCTCAAAAAATTGATGTCAAATAAAAAAGGTTTCGGGTAAAAAAAAGTGTCTTTGTTCAGAATAAAATTCCGTTAAATTTTTCCTATAGGTTTTCATTTAAAGAACCAAAGTGGTTCTTGAAATAACCTTGAAACGTTCACCAAATTTAAAACAACTAGTGCAATTCTCTTTCCCCCTGAAAAAGATTTTTTTGTTTTCTAAAATGCTTCGTTTTCGGGATATTCTGGGTATCTCAACTTAAATGCCCCACCCGTTATATGATATTTGTCACCGATAGTTCGTTTGGTTATAAACTAATAAAATACGCAACAAATAATTCAGCATTGAGAGCCAAGAAATTACAATATGTAGTAAAGCCAGATGTTCAAGGCTTATTAAGTCTAATAATACTATAAATGCCAAGTATATTTACCACGTAGAAGGCAGACGTTATGTTAAACGGTAAAAACAAACATGGTTAATCTGGTTTGGTTTTATACAGCCTATTACCATAAATATTATAGCAAGAAGATAATATGGATATGCAACTAGAAATAGAAAAAGGTATAAAAAATAACACTTCAAGTTTCAGTAAGATTTGAGCCAACGTTTATGAGCTCAACTGTACCAAAAAGCTTTGAAATGAGTAAGACATACATGTCATAAAACGAAATCCATAATTGATTTACAAACATATTGTATTAAGTATAAATATTTTATGTATATTTTAAAAGAAGTTGCAAGTTATATTCAGATATCATATTTAATTACGTTAAAATTAAAATGTACCATTTTAAGACCTCACCCTAAAAATACACATAGTATGCTTTTATTTAACATTAAATTATCATAAAATAAATATTAATGTAATATATGCTACATTCAGTAAAGGCGGTCGTATGAGTCATTCCAAGTTTTAAGGTCTTATACATATTTTCTGCGGCCAGGCCAGGTTTTATAAGGGGGCAAAGAGCGGAACTGCTCCGGTCCCCTTCAACAAAGAAACCCACCTTTATACAACGTGGTGATGTGAACCCAGCCTCAGTCTCAGAAGACGTTACTCATTCTTTGAGAGACGAATTTAAATGTGGTACTTTCAATATAATTTTAGAACAGTTTGTCTGTTGCAGGCTTGCGTACCAATCGGTGTATACAATTCTTATTTTCCGTACTATGGTGATGCCGCGGCGGCGGTACCCTGTACCTCTGGTAACAAGTCCCAGGGAAATTTCTAGGTGAGTACCAAAAACGCCCTCGCATCCCTCTCACTCACTCGGGGCACCGGGAATGGTGCCTCCCACGTATCCAGGGTGGTAACCGGAGTTACTTCAGTTCCGCTCAAAGAACCGGCCGTATAGTCTCCCCATTTCCCCTAGGGTAAGGGAATGGGATTACACCCATTGCGCGTGAAGAGTTAAGTTCTCCACTACTAATGCGTACTATTAGAGGCGCCCACGATCTAGCACATGCACTACTAACTGTCCAAGCTAGTAGCGGAGCTTTAAAATTGCTCACCGCACGACCGGTGAGGCCCACAGGATTGCTCACTCAATTTCTCGTGAGCGATCAAACCACTGACCGACAAGAGTTCAACCCAATCTGTGGTGCCACCATATTGCTGCGACGGAGGCGTCAACCCAGCCCTGTGTACTATTTATAACGGAATAAATCAAATGGGATCTACCAGTCCGCGATAGACACACCAACACTCCTGTAGCCATCAACCTCTGGCACGAGGGACCAATCAATGTATGACAGGCTCAAAGTAATTGTAAACGTATGCAGTCTACATTATGTAGGGATAAGAACTGAATCTGAGAAACTTATCACAGCTCACCCTCGTGATTTCAGTCATGCGTTCATAGATAAAATTGTCCAGTTTGCAGCCTTTACCAAGCTTAGGCCATGTACCATTCCATCTCCACAGGTGATTTCACGCTATAATGAAAGACTTGGTGATACCTTTCCAAGTGTTAATGTAGCGCTTTGAATATATTTGAGCATAAGGGTCAGTCACTAGTTGTTCATAAGAGAGATCATTGAGAGATCATAGAGAGATCATTTAGCAAATTGGCACTTATAAGAAATTATTTGATAACCATGGTGACTCAATGAAGACCAAGTGCTTTGTGCCTACTGGATGTATAGAGCATTGTTCTAAAGATAATACAGTTTAAGGAATTCATTAAAGAATTTTTCAGGTGTTAAATGTAAAAATAAATACTTTATATAGTTACCGTACTCCTTTCTATGTATGTTCAGCTTGTCATTTCAAATTACATGCAGTAATCTGGTTATGACGTGTAAATTTAGTGAGTTGTCTTTTTGCTGTGTATTTTTATTTCTGAGTCTGAACCTAAAGTGCTCCGGAAACTCCAATATATAAATTCGGTCCTGGATACAGCCAGCTATTTTTGTGACACATGATGTAATGGATGGTAAGACATTTAACTTTTTTTATTTATTTAAAAGCTCGTCTTACACCACGGATGACACCTAACTTTGCTTAGGTAATACATCTTTAACCAAACGTTGCATCATAATTAAGTTTCCCTTGATATAATTTGATAATATTGGTAATGAAACCAACGAAACAATTTTAACACTATTATTATTATTATTATTAATATTATTTTTAAAGCACCCTGTCCTCTGTCTTCCTTTCGGCTCCAAGAATTTTATTTTTTCCTTCTTCCTAAACTCCTTTTCCCCTCAACCTTCTTCCATTACATCATGCAGAGGACAATTCCTCCTATAGGTGTGTCCGATCCTGTTTGCTTTGTACCGAAGAATCACATTCAAAATGGTTCTCTTCTCAAGTCTACTCCAGCACCACATTTCAAAGCTTTCCAAAAGTTATTTTCCCCTCTTTCTAAGAAGCCAAGTTTCTGCTCCATACAGTGTATTGCTCCAAATGTAACATTTCATCAGTTTCTTCCTCAGCTCCAAACTCAACTTGCTGGTTCAGCAGTAACCTTTTATTGTTGAAAGCTTAAAAGCTTAAAAACATACACCATTGGGTGGAAAAGCAAACACCCTATTATACTTATCCAAATTGCTCTTTTGAGAAAGGAAGCATGCAGAAAACCAAACTTCTATAAGTTTTCTGGTTTAAGCGTAGTTTTGTATCTAACTACCCGCTTAATCCTTTGTGAGGTTATTAAGAGCCCCATGGCGTTATTATATCATTTTATTAAAGGTTTAAGTGCTCTGTTGCTTCCTCTCTTTGTCACCCTCCCCTACACTTCAAAATATGATCTAAAGTTGCATATACACTAGAGGTAAATATGCAGCGAGGCAGGTCGAAGTTGAACAAGTGCGCCGCCTCATTTTGATGTAGCGACGAGACGCATTGACTTAGCCACGTTTTCCTAGTTATTATTATTATTATTATTATTATTATTATTATTACTACTATCACCGCGTATTACTAACCGTTCGGGTTATACGCACTTACGCTAATGTGTAATGGTAGAATGATTGTGAGATGAAATGGAGGACCTACAGTTTAACTTAGGATCCGAACCACGGTGGAAGTCTGGCATTCCACACAAGCTTTCCTCGTTATTTTCACAGACACAACTGAGGTAGCCTCACAATTTGCTTCTAGTGTAAAAGTACCTTAAGATAATTGTTATCTTAGTATTAGATACTACTACCAAGAACGTTTGAAAGTTAATGATCAAATTTTAATCATTCACTTTCAAAAGTTTGCAAATAATAAAATTGAAGGAAAATATTAAAGTGTTTTTAATTAATAAAGTGATATAATATCTACTTAACAAGATCTTATCTTTTATTAGATAATTTTTATGTGAGAATTCTATATCTATCAAATTTGCTAAAACTTATGATACCTTTAAGCAGACGAAAATTACTCGTTTGGAGGTAATAATTTATATACATATTTTATCTACAATTTTCTTCCGCGTGTTCTTATTTTATATGTCTTAGTTATGTTGTTTAAACATATGTTTCATTCGCACGTTTCCTTTCAGGGCGTTGTTAAAGACTCTAGGACATGTTTATAAGCCTACATACAACGTTCAACTTAATTATAACTATTACAAAAGAGTTATTTTATTCATAAATACATATGATTTTAAATTTATTTAAATTATTATTATTATTAGCACCGCGTCTTACTACCCGTTCGGGCTATACGCACTTACGCTAATGTGTAATGGTAGGGTGATTGTGAGAAGAAATGAAGGACCTACAGTTTAACGTGGAATCCGAACCACGGTGGAGGACTGGCATTCCCCACATTCACAAGATGTCTTGTCAGAGGTGAAGGAAGGGTTTGGTAATCAGATATATCTGTGCCTGGACCGAGGATTGAACCCCGGCCGCCAGCACACAAGTCTGACACCTTACCCTTGGACCACCAGGTCTCCCAATTTATTTAAACACAAATAAACTTGCACCAATAGTTACGTGGCTTAAGGCGTGAGGCTCACAGCCTCTTTAACCGTCTGAATTATTCTCATGTTTACACTTCTAGGGGAGTGAAGATGGTAGTTGGATTGAGAGGAAATGCATCTTAATTTGCGTTGAGGGTGAGTGAGAAGCCAGTTAAGAAAAAAAAAATCCCTCAATACACTCGGCCGCGATTTGAACTCCGACATTTTAGTCACTGTCAAATCTGGTCAGACGAGTTTAATGCAGCCCACATTTAGCACAACATTATGTGTGGTAAAACCGTGATTATTTTCCTCTTAAAATTCGCGTGAGTCTAAATAACTACTGGCTACAAGTGAGTTGCACTTGATAATCTAAGGGGATAGCAATATTAGGGTGAATTTAAGAAATTTGCCAAGAACTAATCTAGAAAGAGGTATAACACTGTTTTATGTCAAATGTATTAAAAAATAAAGCCTAAACTTCAGACTGAGGGGAACTTTGTTAAGATACTGGTAGGAAAGAATATATCTGGAAATTGTAAAAGTTTCGAAAACTACTTTATTAGTTCATAGCTTAATTCATGTGATACGCAGCCGTCATCTTGATATATAATATAAATACCTATAGAATAACATAAGTAGTATAGAACAATGTTAGCATCTAAGGGCGTATTTTATAAATAGTCCTTTTTACCAAAGATATAGCCCAATTTTCTTACAAATAGACATCTGAAAGACCTTTCTTTCCTAACAGAACTCTACTATACCATACTATACAGGTCCAATCTTCCTGTAGTGCCTACTTAAAATACTTAGAGCAATCAATTATCGACTCGTTCCTATATCAAAAGTTTGCACCACTAATATTATACTTGATACTTTAAAAAATTATATATATATAAAATGTGTATTCATATAAAAACTGTGAAAATTGTTTGCATCTATCAAACGTTGCAGCTGCAGGATACATACATACTGTGACTCACAAGTCAACGAAAGCCAGAAAGTAATAAGATAGGTAATTTAACATTTCAAAATGTGCTCCGACAAGAATTCAAACTCTGGATTTAAGGTTGAATATGCCAACATCGGAATTCAGATCTCTCTAGGCTAAAGTAAATGATTTTAAAACATAAAATTTCAACTTTACCTGCATTGGTGACGTAGTTAACTAACGCGCTAGTTTCGTGTTGGCTAGACTTCCAAGGACGAGGAAATCGAGGTTCGGATCTCACTCGGGTGAACTGGGAGGGGTTTTTCCTAAATGGTTTTCAACCCTACCACCACGCAAATGCGGGTATATTCAAGCTTCCGGGTATACTCAAACTCCCAATTCCTAACCCATTAGTGTAATTAGTACTTTAGCTTATAACCCGAATGGGTAGTAAGATGCTTTGCTAAGTATTAATATTAATTCTAACTTTTAAGAGGTTTTTTAAAACTATCTACATTGGTGTCCACGAGGACTAAACGTCAAACCCGTCTAGGTTGGTGTGTCAGTTCGAACTCGGGCAGGATGTTTTTCACAAAATTATTCACCCCTCTACATACACACAAATACTTGTAGATTCACCCCCCTCCCCCTCTCCCCAATTCTACCTTGTCATCCTTACCTCATATATTTAGTTGAATGTGGATATCGCGGACGGGTGATAAGTAATTAGCGGTACAAAGAAAAAAAACACCTAAATCTTGACTTAAATAAAGATAATTTTAAATAGATCTTCGAATGACGTTGAAGAAAGTTTTCCCAAGACCTTTTATTCGACATACCATCTAATTATGTTATTCAAAATAAAAGTACCACTTACAATTATTTTTTTTGTATTTCATCACGCACATCACGCATCTCCATATCCTCCCCCCCCCTTCCCCCCATATATGACGTATACACATAATTATTAACGATGGCTACCATCCTACCTTCACCCGGCTGTTTAGCCACTTAGTCCCTTTTATTTGTTTGAGTTATAAATACGATAATGGAGTAGTTTTGAAGAAGGGAGAATATAAAATGAATATATCAATATAATATGTAGAAGAAAAGGTGGGAAACCATTTAGGAAAATAAAGTCTCTGTAGCTTACATCTGGTCGGGGTGTGAGCCCTGACCTCCCTATACGTGGTAAATCTTACTAAATGAGATGTTTAGATTGAATGCCCACAGACGTGGGTTTAACTGCTTCCTTCAGTTGGCAATGCCGTGTAGGAGGCATCCTCCTCACCACATGAAATAAATTGTACCGTGCGCCGCACAAACCTTCTCACTCCTTTAACCTAAAAACGGAGACATTTTATTTAAAACTCCTAAGATATGTTAAACAAAATAGTATACATTGTTGCAGAAACATAGTAGATAAAAAAAGGACTCGCATTCCACCAAATAGCATAACTAAAATACTATACACTTGTTCAGAAACATATTGAGAATAAAAAAGGAACATCTCTTTAACATTTCCCAGAATTATATTTGAAAAATATATTTGCAAATAGCTTGGGAAACTAGTGGCATTGTAAACAATTATTTCAAATCAAATGTTTTTATTTGCTATAGCTCTACAACTTTTAAATGGTTATTTGGTATCTCAAAGAGTTGCGGAGTTATGATCAAACTTGGAGATATTCGCTAATTTAACGTAGGTACCCAATCCGTTATTTTACCAGAAAGATAATATGCACCATTTTGTTTACCTCGTTAAATATGGCCTATACACGAATTTTAATCAAAATAGTTAAGAGCCTATTTAGGGAAAACTGATTTTTTTTTTCAATCTTGTAAACTACCATTAATTTTAGAGTTAAATAAAACAATTCAAAATCCCCCATGGATAAACTCACGAAAACCCTAGATACCAAGTTCTAGATCGATCGGTAAAAAATATTTCGGCTTCTTAGGGCGAGATAAATACGGACAAACACACAGATGGTAACGCGAAAACCACTTTTTCAGGTCCAAGGGTTAATAAAATGTCGATATAATTCAAAATCTATAATTAGTTTGTTTGAAGATTACAGTAATTCCTCTCTCCAACGGTTCGAGAGAAATTAAAAATATGGGGGAGAGGGGGATGTGGGGAATGTACAGTACACAGAATTGTTACTCTGATTTGTGGTACACCACCGACCTGCGTACCACATATTGAGAACCACAGATATGTACACCATGTTGCCTTGAATGGGAATTTAAAAGTGAGCACAACGGGCTAGTTATAAATAAATTTTAAAAAAAGGGCTTCAACTATTACAAAACCATTATTAATATTTTGCTTGAAGTTCATTTTTGTCAGTGCACCACGTCTTACTATCCGTCCGGGCTATCTGCGCGCGCGCGCACGCACACACACACACACACACACACTGTTGTGCTAGGGCTGAAGATGTTTGTTTTTAGAGGAAATACACCCACATTTACGTGGAGTAACCATTTAGGAAAAGCCAATCTCAGTACACACAACCAAGATTCAAACTTCAATCTCCCCACCATCAGCATACTCTGAATTTAAAAGGGCAATAAAGTTATTATTATTATTATTATTATTATTATTATTATTATTATTAGCACCACGTCTTACTACCCGTTTGGGTTATACACACTTACGCTAATGTGTAATGGTAAGGTGATTGTGAGATGAAATTGAGTACCTACAGTTTAACGTGGGATCCGAACCACATTGGAGGCTTTGCATTCCACACATTCACAAGATGTCTTGTCAGAGGTGAAGGAAGGGTTTGGTAATCAGATAAATCTGTGCAGAGACCGAGGATTAAACCCTTGACCCCCAGCACAAAAGTCCAATACCTTATCCCTAGACCACCAGGGCACCCTGGCAATACAGTTGTTTGAGACAACGTTCCCAGCTCTTATGCACATCCAAGCTAAATATAGAAATGTTATTAGTGATTAGCCAAACCTACGATTGAAATTATTCTCCGTTGATTCTGACATTAAGCTGACGCCCGAAAAATAGCAACAACTATCACATTTAATGAGTGTTAAACTCGTGATAAATATCATTATACAGACATCTTAACACAACAAATTTTTAATAACAATGATAGTAATAATGCAATATCTAATTGTTATCACTTTTTTTAATTACGAAATGTAATACGTTGAATTCTAGAAATGTATGCGTAGGTTTTTATTTAACCTCGTGTGGCGGGGGAGATTAGAGGGGGACACGGCTATTTATTATTGGCTTCAGCCGGTCTGCAATCTGTAAAAGGTTGAGAAATACTGCCTTAAACCATTTGCCCACTGAAGCGGGTTTTGAAGGTCGTTACAAATACCAGTTTCGCTATCGCATCTCTCAACAGTCCATGCCATGTACCACTAATGAATGGACACTGCTCGCTTCTACGAAACGAACACAAGGAAATATTACAGGTGCATAAAAACTGGAAAATGGAGGGGTTACCCAAACTCCTCCGGGGCAGTAGTGGAGGTACATGAACAGTCCTTTATGGTTATTTGGAGTGCCGTTTAGACCTTCCTGTCAAATTTTAGTTTTTTAACCACACAGAAAAATAGTTGTTTCTGTTAGATTTGAAAATTGTAAACTCCCATTTAAATAACTCTTATTTAGAAATTTTGAATTTTAAGACTAATATGGCTATCTGAAGTTTTCTTACATTCCTGCCAAATTTAAATTTTCCACCACACGTAAAAGTGTTTTTTTTTTCTGTTCTAATTACACAGTTAGTATTTTCAGCCCTTCATATTTATTTGGTGTGGTATCTTCAGCTACCTGCCAAATTTAAGTTTTATACTACCTTGGAAAAAAGTTGAATAGTATTAGTTTTTGAAATTATAATCCCCCTCCCATACCCACTTTTATCCAATTCACTCTTCGCGATTTTAAGTTTTAAAATTTATTTGATTATTTGGCGTTGTACTTCTACTTGTCTGCTCAATTTTAATTTTATAACTTATTTAAAAAATATTTTTTTATGATAGAGCCCCCATATCCTGGAGCCCCGTTTTGAAATTGCCCAATTTTAAATTTTTCTAGTTGTACCTTCCTTCCAAGCAAAATTTTAAGTTTCCAGGTCCAGGAAGTGCGGTGATGAGTAAGTCAGCAAATCCTACAATTTCTGACACTCTCCAAACTCTTAAGGGACTAAATATGAAAAACCCTCATAATTGTCCGACCCAATTATAGTAAGGAACCTTCATTTTAAATTTCAAAGCTCTATGTTCGTTGATTCATAATATACATGGGTGAATTTGGAAAATTTCCAACCCTATTTTTTCATTCTTTAGAGGTACAATCTCGCACAACCCCATCTTATAGAGGATCTAAAAATTTCAAGTTTTCAGACCTGGAGTTTGGGGAAACACGATGATGTCTGATGAGTGCGTCAGTAAGTGGGGTTTTCCTATATAGATAGATAGCCACTGATAGATCGTTTGGTTAAAAACAAGTAGAACAATATTTACAAACGTCTCGGCTTCGAGAGCCAAGAGATTACACTTAGTAAAGATAGGTGTTCAAGGCTTAATAAGTCTAATAAGATATACCTTTCAAGTGTCTTTACCATGTAGAGAGCAAGCTTTATATCAAGGTGGAAATGTAGGGAAAGCGAGAAAAGACCAGTATGTTTTCAGTTTTATTATAGCAAAACATGTGTTGGCCAAAATTTAAAAAAAATATTTCTTCAATACATTTATATAGAGTTTAATTTTCTTCACATGTTGATATCAACAGTTCTTGAATATCTGACACGAGCATAGCGTCATTCAATGAAAAACTTTTTAAATGAAGAGAAAAAGTTATAATTAAATTCCAAAACACTCAAGTCTACAGTGTTATTTGGGAGGTAAAACACTGACTAGGATATTTTATTCAAACAAAATTGTTAGAAACATTTTTGAAAAATTTTAAATTTAAAAAAAATCACTCATCAGTACACTACCCTTAATTTGAGGGCAAGGGTAGGAATAGAAAAAATGTCTTTAGGTATTTCATTATAAAATCGAGAAATCAAATTTTAACCAGATTCATCAAGCCATTTTATATATGTGACCAGAGATAGACAGACAGAATTGTAAAATCCACTTTTTTAGGTTCGGATGCACATAAAACGTAAAGTGTCATCTTAATCTAAAGGTAAAATTTTTTCCCTATTACAAAACTTTCTCTTTATATAAGAAAGTAAAAAACATAATGCAAGAAAATTAACTTTTCAAGTTGCAGTAAGCTTTAAGTCAACATTTATAATTTACACACAACCAACAAGCTTTGAAATTAATTATAGAGGCAAGTATTGTATTAGAATCAAGCGAAAGCCAAAGTTGATTAATAAAAATTTCTTCGTTTAAAATATGTTCAGTTTTATTAGAAGGAAGATGCATATTGTGCTCAGACATGTAGAGTAGCCGAAGGGGGTGGGAGGGTCCTATATTTAAATACGTTTAATTATTTGTCATTATTTTTAAGTCACATAGAATATATGGGCTATTAGTTCTTGGGATCTCCCTCAATGATTGTGAACCATGAATCGATAGTATCTCAATTTATTTAACATAAATGGAAAACTCTCCTCGCATGATTCGATTACAAAGCCCTGTTAGATATAAAAGGGAGGGTGGGCCATCTCTCTTAGATGTATTGGGGATTTAGGTAACGTGAGGAACTGAGTTCAAATTATCCGTGAAATATTATAGAATCCAAGGGCAATGTTTCGCAACAACAACAAAAATCGACGCTGTGAACTCACTTAATCACAGTATTTGTAATGATGTAATATTGGCCTTCACCTGACATTCCTCACAGACAGAACTACATTGAAGGATAATCAGTGTCATTGTCAATGTCGATTTGTCTGCAATTTCCATGTCGTCATGGTATGTACATGGTTAAGTAAAATGTGCACTATTAAAAGGTAATTTAGACGATATGACATGAGTTTGTTTATGGTCTCCATTTGGTTACTATTTATTATTATTATTTGTTAATATTAAGGATATTTAACGTTTGATTCTCAAGAAAAATAATTATATTAACGCTTGACTTATAAATGAGATTAACTTTAAAACACAAACAAAACCCAGCCTCAGCTTTTAAGTCATAAAGGAGAAACCCCTATTTCACCAATGACGCATTTTTTGTCTTTGCCAAAAAATCTAACTTATGACCTTTATCTCGCTAAAAAGACGCACTAATGAGCTAAGCCAATTTTTCTCTAATTAATAAGCGTTTCTTAACAGGACCTCACTCCACTAGACTGCAACTATTCGGAAAACCACATTTCCCCTAATTAAATCTTCTCGAACTAAAACCCTTTCTGAAAAAGGCCTAGTTAAATAATTGAAAGAGTGGACCAATAATGGATTTTTAAATCTTAAGTCTACTGATGTGTCTACTTTGTCGAGGGAAGTGCTCATGTTTTGGACATAAATGAAGCTGCGTCAGGGTAATTTGTGTGTTTAATGGTAGCAAATACAACAATAGTACTGTCGTGAGAGCTATTATCGTACCATATATTCTCCGGGGACATAACTGTGAGGTATACCAAAACCCAACACGACAGTTATTAATCTTCCAAGATTAATAAAGATGTTCGACAATTTTGCAAAAA
>CABEEJ010000202.1:297823-351447 GCA_901482245.1 Timema douglasi
AAAAGAAAAAAAATAAAAAAAAAAAAAAAAAAAAAAAAAAAAAAAAAGTCTAAAGAATGTTGTCAGAAATCAATAAAATGAAAGTAATAAAATAAATAAATTAAAATAAAGCTTGTTGATAAATATATGTATAATAATTAACACTGGAATCTAATTAAGTTTTTATCATAGTTATATCGGGCCTGAACTACTAATAAACATTCCAAATCAAAATTTTGAGCTTTAAAAAATCTTGAATCCGATATTCTCTCAAATCCCCAAATCTCGAACATCCTTAACGATTCGATGAGCACACCTCGACTTAATAATTTTGGTTTTATTCTTTTGATAAGTTACATTTTAAGCATGTTCGTTAGCAGAGGAAGTCAACATCCTCTCTGTTATGGTGTGGTCATGTGTAAGCTAAAAACATCGTGCTATTTCCTATGTAAAGCCAATAGGAACACGCCCATTGATCGACAGAGTGGATGAGGAAAAATTATCTCGAGCCACAGCTAACAGGAATGGAGGGAGATCCCCCATATACAATAAAAACACGGTCAGGCAAAAAAAAAAAAAGTTTATGTGCATCTAAAGCTGTGTCCCCACTGAAGCAACATAGATCAACTTTTGTGTTGCACAAAGCCATAATATGTTTCGCACTCGAAAATTACTTAATCAACTTCGATCAACAAACTTTACACACAGGAAAAAGTTGTTGCATAACGTTGGTGTTTGTTTTCTAAAATTAAAGCTAAATGCAACATTGTATTTACATTGAAGATACATTTTATAGTTCGTGTCAACATGTGGGGTGAATAGTTTGTTTTAGGGGCAGTCACTGCTTGTGTAATAAATGTGTGCAAGTAGACCATGAAAAAGAAAGAAAAATTTTTGGGTTCGCCCAAGTTTACAAAAGAGAAATGCGTATGGTGGTAATGAATTTGAAGAAATATTACCTCTTGTATTGTTTAATACATCTCTATAAGGAAAACTTCCTTTCGCTTTATGAGATAATGTATTATATTTGTAAGAACATATAGGATAGGTGAATATAGAAATATAAAAGAATCAAACACAATATGGCTTTTACAATGTAAAGAAGAATATAGTTCACAATTTACATTGCTACCATTGGTCAAAGAGATAATGGCTGCCTCTTAAAGAAAATCGATCTTTACCACCCAATCCCCCGACCTAGGTTTCATTCTATCGTGAATCATCAGGAGGGAGTGTGAAATGCGCAATTATAACTATCAGTTAATTGAATGAATGTATCTTAACTCCTCTTAAATTCCATACCACTGAAATAATTACCTGTGCATACATTTTAACTACAACACGTACCACATACCAACCTCAACTGAAACTAACCATCCAAATAGAAGAAACATTTGTTGACTGAATGTTGGGTCTGTGTTTCATATTTTATTTTGATCTTTACTGCTTTGAACGGATGCTTGCAACAAACAATTGTGTTTATTGCAACATCAACATAATTCAACACAGAGCAATTTACATCAACAAACGCCAACTTTTAATTTGCAGCCATGTTTCTGTTGCTATAAGCTGTTCTATATTTCTTCAACGGAGACACAGCTTTAGATCAAAGTCACGTGGCGCGCATATCATTACAGAAAAACATGATTCTTCCCTGGCGTTGCATGGAGGAAAATCTCTTGAGAAATAAACCGGTGCTTATTTAACTATATGTAAATTACTACGTAGGGAGAGAGGGGCGGGGGATCAGGGGGAAGAACTTAAGGAGGATTTTTTTTTCTTGTTTGTTCTGCGTCTTACTAGCCATCGTGAATATCCACATATTTATACTAAAGAAATATAGATGAGGAAATTAGAGTTTAGAAGCAATGTAACATCATTTTAGGGGGATAAAGTGGAAAGCCATTGACGGAAAAATCCCAACATAAGTTCTCCCGACAGGGATTCAAACATCACTCTACCCGTTACTGGAAATCCACTCTATTGAGTGAGTGATACATTAATTCATGTGATAATTGATGTGGGGAAAGCATTTTAAATGCAGTATTGACAAAGTGAATTAAAAAAGTATGTATTTGCAATATTATTTTAATATCTTTACACTCAATAAATGTTTTAATCTACTACAAATATGTTTTACTTTATTTTAATCAGAATATATTTTATTTTAAATCTAATAAAAATATTTCCCAGCTATATTTATTTTTTTAACTCTGCGGAAGTTTATTAAATTAGTAACATATGATTTGTCAAATTTAAACTACACGACGTGTCTGTTGTTTTAAATAATATCATTTTCGGAATAAAAATATAATTGTAACTTTTGTGTGTTGTATAAAAACTTAATTTGGAACACTAGGACAAATTCACTGCCCAAATCCTTTCTTCATTTTTCAAAGGTTCTAGTGAGTACAAATGGAATTGTGAAGTTGTCACTCGGTTACGTTACGTACAAGTTCACCCTATCATTTACTTTACGTAACGACCTCCAAGAGTTTCGCCTAACTGAGTAGACTAAATGGCGACATTGAAACATTGTTTCCGCAAAGCTTTTCATTGTTGTCTCCATCGCAGTCGTATTCAACGCGCTTGTTAAAATTCAACAAAAGCAGTGGATACGATTGCGAGACTGTAATCATATTTAATACGATGGCAGCCTCAATCGACGTGAACTAGTGTTCACAGGTAAACAATAATGTAAGGCACCTCACTATATTTTGAAACTTTTTAAATGAAAATTAACGTTCTAGCATGTTTTAACCCCAATGTACCACCTAGTCTGGTTTGTGGATGACTAGGAGGTCGGAGCTAGAAGCTAGGCCACGTGTACTGAAGGTTGTTTTATCTAAATGGTTTTTGATTCTCCTTCTACGCAAATGTGAGTACACTACACCAAAATTCTACCTTCCTCGTACATATCACATTAATATAATTAAATACGAATTGGATCGATGGATGGAAAGAAGAGGTGAAAAATTAAAATAAAAAACATTTGTGTTATATAGCGGTATAAAATTACTAAAAATAAATTGTGACAAGACAAAGAAGGTTGTTTTATCTAAATGGTTTTTGATTCTCCTTCAACGCAAATGTGAGTACACTACACCAAAATTCTACCTTCCTCGTACATATCACATTAATATAATTAAATACGAATTGGATCGATGGGATGGAAAGAAGAGGTGAAAAATTAAAATAAAAAACATTTGTGTTATATAGCGGTATAAAATTACTAAAAATAAATTGTGACAAGACAAAGAATCGTTTCTACACTTCGGTAATTTTTTTATAACAACGTCATACTATTCGTTAGGACTATACGCTTATGTGATAGTTGCGCTAGTGGTTAAAAGGATTAGGGGGATTATATGAATATAAAATGTACCCCCATTTACGTAGTGGGAGAGTGGAAAAAGTTTGGGAAAATCCATCCATGATATGCCGGACAAGATTCGAACCTTGATCTCCCCGTCATCGGACGTATAGTCTACTGCGATATTAGCGCGTTAGACCATGCGGCCACCGAAATGGATTCATTTCATTATTGAATTTGTTATTTTTGGTAGGTTTGACCATACTCGAGTTGTCGGAATATGTGGTTATGTTGAAATAAATGTTTGAAGTGTAACGAAATTGTTTCAATTGATATATTTTATTTGCTATAGGCTAATTGAACATATGTATTATTCATTTTCTAGAAGCCTTACGTTTGGTTGCTCAGACTATTTCTTATGATTTTAGTTTACCTGTAATAATATTTTCGTATATTTTAAAGGTATGTAGATTTATATAAGCATCAATAATATGTATGATTAATTTTAATGAGAATTTATATTGGTTTAGTTTGGATGGATTATTGTTTAGCATATAATATTCTTACTCCTTTTAACTTTACTGGAAGGGAAATTGAGTTACTTTCAAGATTTAATGTAGATAAGTATTCGAGCTACATTTGCGTTTGCGTTTGTGAAGACAAGTAAATTAGTTATCGTTAAAAGTGAATATATAAATATAGAAACATATTAATAGGTATAATTTAAGATTTTAATCTAATTATTTGGGTGCGAATGGTTCCTACTATGTTATCAAACTTTAATACATTTTTATAAGCTTAGTTGTGGTAAGATTTGACCTAAAACCCAACTTTTTATTTTTGGAATAATGGGGATTCTGTTTTTTTCTTAAAGCTACAATTTCAAAGATCTCTTTACAAAAAATAAATGTTCTTTTCCTAATACCTTTAAAATGTTTCGTTGTGTTGTTCATCAAAAATATTATACTCATGAACCACATTAGTAGTTATTGGATTTTGATTCTTTTTTCGTTATTTTTGACAGTACGAGATATCTTAGAAGGAGTACTATTATTTAGCTGATATTTTTGAAATTATTAGACTTATGTGAATCTTTAATTAAGACTATGGATGTTATAAAAAATCCTTTCCTAATTGTTTTGAATGCAAAAAACCTAGATTCGAACCTAGACCTTCTCATAGCTGAAAATCAAACCTATTGCAACACTGACACCTTGAAACGATAGTATGAAAACTGACAAATAATCTTAGTTTTTGTCAATTTTAGTATCTTTAGGCTACTATTAGAAAAAGATTATTTTTCTAAAATTATATGTTTTACATTTAATTACTACATGTAACACACTTGGGTGGCCTCATGGTTTAAGGCATCACTCTCGCAGTAGACAAGGTTGCTGATGACTGGGAGATCGAGGGTCGAATCTATATCGGATGTACTGAGATCTGTTTTTCCAAAATGGTTTTCCACTCTCACTCCACGCAAATGTGGATGCACTTTCACTAAACATAGCATTCCTAATCACTAAAATCATTGTCGTAATTAGTATATAAGCGTATAGCCCAAACGGGTAGTAAGACTCGCTGCTGACAAAACTACTACATGTGCAGTACGTTGATATTATACTGATGTCCAAAAAGAATCGAATGATATGAAACCGAGTCCGACAATTCTGAAGTAAGACTTTGGTAAATTACAGCTGTACATTTATTTTTTAGAGGGGGAGCAGGACTTTACGCTTTACGGATGTGAAACCACTGGTGCAACTGAAAGGTAAATATTAGCAGCCTTTAAAACGTTGTGTTACAAAGGAATGTTGAAAATATAATGAATGGGAGATGTTATCAAATACTGAAGTGCTAAGAAAATCAATCGGAAAAGGGAAACTTTGGAAAGGTATACAGTAAAGAAGAGTTAATATAGTAGGACATTTACTGAAACATGATAATTTGACGAAGATAATTATAGAAGGAGATGGGGAAGGGAAAAATAAAAATACTAGAGTATATGATGTTGGAAGAAGAAGTTACAAAGATGTAAAAAAAAAAATGCTCAGGATAGCCAAAATTGTAGAGCTGCAACAAACCGATCGCAGAATTGACGACATAATGATTATGCTTATTGCTGGGGAATCACCTATGGTGGCTCGTGGGGAAGTCCCTACGTGAGAGGGTGATGATGTTTTAAGACATTATTACTCCCATAAACCAATTTAGTGGTTTAAAACATATAGCCAATAATTGAAATTGTAGGGTATATAAATTTTATATGTTATTAGTCTAGGATTAAGGATGAATACAAATACATATAAATAGTACTTTCAAGGAGAGTTAAAATGGGTAGGGGAAATTAAAACACGTTCTAACTCCTCCCCCTCTCCTTGGTGTGTCACTGAGATAAATGTATTTACTAGCATTGAAGACAAGTGATGGGAGGTCCATGCAGTCGTGACATGTTAAACATGTTTTAAATACCTTAAATCCACCCCCTGTTTCCCTTCACTCTATTAGTTCGGCATATTTGTACATAGCACACAAAGTGTAATTAATATTAATATTTTTATTAATTACACTACTGTGTTAATAATGAGAAATAGCTAAAACAGAGATAATGTACTCATATTTTTGTGGAGGGACAAAGGGGAACCATTTAAAAAGATGCACCCTTTGTTTACCCATTCGAGATTTGAACAATGAACACCATTTATCGTTCAGATAAACTAAATTAGCTTAGTGTTTAAATCAAGTTAAGGTTAATTTTAAAAATGAACAGACGGCTTAGCTCGGTTCCTGACTTAGTTTTCATTCATAATAGCCAGAGAAGACTGTCTACCTGCTAACCCACCCCTCCCCCACCCTTCTTACCCTACCCAAGACTTCATCCCAAGACTTTCCAGTCACTCCATCGCTGACGAAGATAGGTTTTTTTGGTTCTCAACGGAACGGAATGTTATCATCCACTTTCACCTTATCTCCAGTGACATAAACGCTATCTTACAGTTTTTTCTCAACATTAGCTCTGTTCAAACGCCGTTAAAAGATTTCAAAGATATATTTTATGTCATCACAATATGGTAGATATATTAGCAAACGATAAAGGGTTTATAGTTAAACTTGACAATAGATAAGTTAAGCGGTTAGTAAGATATTTATATCAATTCAGTACGTATAAAATTAAGCAACGTAGTTGACCAATTTTTTTTATTGGCTATTTCAAGTTTCGTTTGGGAGAGGTGATAGAAATTAATGTTTTTCATTCATAAAAAAAATTATTACAATTTCTTTGAAAAGTGCAGCTGGGTGCAATACCATTCATAATACCCCGTCTTTAAGGGTACATACAGGGCCACCTCAAGGAAAGAGTGGAGCACCCGCTCTGGGCGCTGGGATCAAGGGGGCATCGTGTCACTGATGCTGTCTTATTAAAAACTAAATTTATATTTTAAAGTCATTTAATGCTTGGAAATGTTAAAATGAGCTATGAACTTTATTATAAGATAAAAATTGCAGCTTAATCCTAGGTCCTAGACAATTTTTTTTATAATTGAAATAGATAAAATTCGTGGCGTGAAATGTTACCAGGGGGCATAGTTTAAGCTCCCAATATGAGGTATGTAGAGTAGAGCCTATATATTACAGGTCAAATGGGGTCCAAATGGTTGATATATAATCCAAAAAGTATTACTGATCTTCAAAAGGGTGTGGCGGTCCATCGTGCGTAGTTATATCGCTTTAAACTAGGCTAGTGACTGCACCTTTATGCAACTTCTCTGATTCCCGTCTCATAAGATTTCACGACTCTTCGGCACTGACAAACCAACCCTCTTTGGTCAAATAATCTTCAAGGGGAGGATTTACGATAATGCACAAATGATAATAAAATAGGTATAGTATCCAGGTAAAAGATTGTCCGATTATGTTTTGATCTTTTAAAAGTATTTTATATGTTGGTGACATGTCACTTCTTGTCTTTAATAACACAATCTACCAAGTTGAAAAGTTTTCTATCTCTAAATTTTTCTACAGTAGCCCCATGGCTTCTTTGGTGCTGACTGACAGCTCACAGCTGACTTCAGACAGCTTTGAATAGTTACCAGACCAAATTACGTATCCCTACGCCGAACCAGATGATCTGCAAAAACATGTGTTTAGAAGCTGTCACTTTTGACAATCAACATTTAGGTATATACCTAAATGTTGACTGTCAGAAGTCAGATGTGAGCTGTCAACCAGCACCAAAGAAGCCATGGGGCTACTGTACCTACATTAATAAGCCAAATAAAACACATTATTTGAAAAACTGAGCATATATTTTGGATAATGGAGCGATGCAGGTAGACCGAATGTACTGCACACAATGTTTACCAAACACTTGGTAGGTATATATTGTAAACAACGTTATCAGAGCTGTAATTTGGATAAAGACCGTTCACGGATACAAAAAGAAAACGGGGATTAATGTTTCGAGGGCAATAATAATTGTCAGTCAGCTTTTATCTTTATAATAACATTCCTTATCGCACTTGTACGAACAATATTATGAAATGATGCTGTGCAGTAATATAGTGTGATGTTTTGTGAGGTACAGCATAGGTAAAGACATCCAATTATGTAATGCCGGACCCCAATGGCCAACATTCTGGATTTTATGCAAGAACGAGGTAAAGTTGGTATAGTCTTAGCGTTGGAGTAGTGCCAGCGTAGATTCATTAAACACGGAAAATTGCGTACCTTTGGCTTTCTACCGCGTATTAAAGATATGAGTACTGATTATATTAACGAAATATAATCTCAAGATTAAATTTTAGTCCCTAAAAAAGGGGGGATCATGCCTATTTTAAAATTATATCAGTTTCGAAGGAGTAGTGTGAAATATGAAAGTAACGTTGAAGGTAGTTTAAACATTTCTATTTTATAATTTTTTATTTTAGTTTTTTTTAGACTATTCATTTCAAGCCTCTGCATCAGATACCGTTTTACTTTGTGAATGGTAAGTTACAAGCACATGTTAGCATCATCTTCACTATCGGGTGACTTTTTCAAAAATCCATCATCATTGGAATAACGGTACTTAAATTAGTCATTTAACCGTATCACTTGGTGCGGGGGGTAAGTCATAAATCGTCTATAATCTGGATTTCCAGCGACTGGTACATTGGCGTTCTAATACCAGCATGGTGTACTGAGAACGGTTCTACCTAAAATAGTTTCCATCCCTCCCTCCACGCTAATTTTGGTGAATTTCCTTTAAACTATACCATTCTCATCCCCACACTACTAGCGCAATTATATGCGTTTAACCAGGACGGGAAGAAAGACGCGATAGAAGAAAAAAATAGGCTCATGAATAACGCCCCTTTATGAAAAAATATTTTCTACAAATATTAAATATACCATGTTACTTTTATATTAGGTGTATTTAGTGTGCACTTTTTGAACAAACTGATTATATCAACTCATGACTTAACCATTAACTTCACTAAGGAACAAGTGAAACTACCAGTACCTCATTATTTGTCAAAACAATAATTAATCTAAATAGAACATTCTGTATTGTCAGATAACATTATGTTATCTGATCGCTTGCTATCCACACACACGCCTGTTTTTCAATCATAAACTATCAGTGCAATATAAATGTTCCGTTGATGATAACTAACCTCTCGATGGTACAACAAAAAATAAAAACAGAAAACTTCACTTTAATCTTCACTCTTAATGGCTCCAATAATATTAGGAGGGCCACCATGACCGAAAACCCGGCCGTTAGTGAGCCGATATGCCATTTTCAAATCTTTTCCGTACAATTGGCCGTTTAAAATAACATAATGACAAATTATTATAAATAATCGTTTATAATACTTCTGTGGAAGATACTACAAAACTGAAATGTTTAAATTTGAAGACAATATTGTACACCCTTAGCATTACGCTTCAGCGTAGTTTCTCTACGTGTGCTCTATTCTCACTCAGAGCATTATTATCGATTTGAGTTAGTTAAATTATCTTAAAATGCTCAAATTTTTCTTATGATTCGAACAAAAATGTATATTTGATAAAAGAGCCGACTGATATGTACGTACACCTGTATATAAAACTTTGATTCGATCAGACTTCATCTTGATGACCAAATTCGCCAGGAATGTTTGTCCTGTCCAGTTGTCCTTGGTCTGAATGAAAGTTCTTAAACGCAAATCGTAATTATTTGACTCCCCCTTTTTTTAATTCATTTACTATATTATCATAATACAGCCCTATTGAAAATAATTACGCGTATCCCAGTTGTTTAGTAGCTAAAAACAATTTTTCAATCCTTTTTTCCCATTTAATAATTCTAATCCCTAAGGGATGAGCTGAAGATAAATCAAATGGCCAACTTTTGCTTATTACTATCAGCGTTATGCTATTAAATCCTTTTTTCCCATTTAATAATTCGAATCCCAAAGGGATGAGCTGAAGATAAATCAAATGACCCACTTTTGCTTATTACTATCAAGCGTTATGCTATTAAATCCTTTTTTCCCATTTAATAATTCTAATCCCAAAGGGATGAGCTGAAGATAAATCAAATAGCCAACATTTGCTTATTACTATCAGCGTTATGCTATTCGCATCTTTACATTAATCGGTTAGGGATGATAGAGGCTTACTTTAAAGAAAGTATTCCCGAATTTTCGTGAAGGTTGTTTGTTTCAACTAAATGTAGGCCTATTCCCATTCTCCCATCACGTAAATTCGATTTAAGGAAAAAGAGCCCTGTGAGAATCTTTTGACTTTATTTTAGCGTGAGCCATATTTTGAAATAATACAGTATTGCGCTATATCTGAACGTCTGTACGGCAATTTCTCGCTTACCGAGACGGCATTTATTGACGTTTCAACAGAAAAGTTATCGAAGCACAAGTAGATTAACCAAATATTCTCCCATATATTACAAGCCACAATCTAGATAGTCGGATTATTTTTGGATTTTCTTAAGCATCTTCTTAATCTTATTGTGGAAAACAATGAGGCAAAAGTGAGAGGGAAAGCATCAGATAAATTATATGGCCTATTGTCTTATTGTTGTCGTCCTCCAAGTCTTACTACCCATTCTAGGCTATCCGTATATCTATGTCACCAGCAATGTGGGAAATCCAGGTGTTCTATAAAATGCCTAGGCTTTCTATATAATATCAGAGTGGTTTTGGCCAAGTATGAAATAAACGATTTTTGCTGTTGTATTTTATACTTATTTTCAAGACCTTTGTATTTTTGAAGTCCCGAAATATGCTATTAATTCTTTTATCCAGTTTTATGTAAGTCTTGCGCCGTTTCTTGCAGATTCACCTAATTTCTAGGATTTAAGTTGGTCAGGTTAGGTTATTTTAAAATAAGGTATTTAGGTAAGGTTAGGTTAGGCTGTCTATTGTTCTCGGAAATATATAATGACTGATTATTCTATAAATTTCATACGAAAAGTATGAAATACAACAGTAAAACTAATTTATTTCATACTTGGCCAAAACCCCTATGGCATTATATAGAATGTCTGGATTACACACATTGCCGTTGATATCTACACTAATGGATTAGGGATGAGAAAGGTGTAATTTAAAGGAATTATACCCACATTCGTATATAAGTAAAGTATGAAACCAATTAGGAAAATAACAGCCTCACCCCACTTAGCCAAGACTAAAACCTGAACTCGCCCAGTAGAGTATCTGAACTAAGTATTCCGGGGTCAATTCCTGTCATGGTAAAAACATTTTTCATCTCTGAAATTGGGGATTCCTCAGCCAGTGTTTGAGCCTTGAACATCTTGCTAACGGCAAGCAAGCATAACAAATATAATGCTATACACACTCTCTCTCAATATCTGTCCAGTACTAGATTCCTTATGCACATTTTGGTTCGAGGAGATTTTATTAAAGGTGTCAAGGGGTTATTGGCTTTATGGATTACCAAAAGATTACCCAATCCTGATTCCACAACTGTTTTGGTAACTTTCACCGACATCTCGTCACTTGAATCTTCAATATGCAAAAATAGAACAAATGAACATGTTATCTAAACATAGTTTGATAAACAATGGAGTAGAGGAGTTCAATTAACCCCCATATCTCCTAAATTCAAATGGCTATTGCCTTTTCATAATTTTACTTCATTAAAGGATGTTTTATTAATATGTTACTATTTTACCGGAATACCTATTCTTCCTTTACAAAATCAATGTAAATATGCTAGCTCCACAGCAAATGTGGATTAACACATGATTATAAATTACTCTACAGATACTAAGGGGAAACTCTGAGGGCACAGGGGTTTGGGGGTGGGGTAGGCATCTGGCTAGGGTAGAAGATTCGGAAGGTAGACAAAAATGAAATACAATAATTTTATTTTTTAATTATATTTATTACTCATGAGGTAAGGGTGTTAGTTGTGTCAAAACGAGCTGGTTCTTAAAAAATATGTATTTAGAACAGCAATTATATATGTAGATTTTAAATTTACTATAATTATTAAATATTCGGATTTTGCTTTAAATGTGAGCTTGTGAGCTTTCATAATAGATTTTTAAATTTAATTTTATAAAATGTTTTTAAAATGTTATCGTTATAAGGAGACTGAATATGAGAAGTGTACGTTTGTACAATATTATCAAAATGCGCAATTCTAGGAACTTGGTTTCCCTTAGTAAAACTCAGCGATTTTAGTTTTTAAATTGATTGAGCTTATGTAACTGAATAATTTATTTTTTATTAAAATTTTAAAAACCAATGATTTGAGAAAAATGTATTATGTTTTACATTACAGTATATTAAATAAAGCCACTATGAATATTTATCATTAATTAGACTAATCAATAACTATTGATAAAATATAAAATTTGAGTTTATAACTTTAAAATTGGATTATGAGCTTAGAGTTAAAATGGTCCTATTTTATATTGTATATAAATTTTTTAAATTTCTTGAGAGGGTGGCATTTTCATGCTTTAACTAAGGCATTATTAATGACATTGGCCAACCCTGTTGATAATGTATAGGTTATTGTCAAGAATAACATCAGTACATGCATATTATAATAGAATATATCTACAGAAAACATATATTGACACAAAGAATGTAGCCACAGAAAATTCGGATTGATGAGAATATATCTACAAAAAACTTATTGCCCTTTCAGAAGAAATGTGTGCATAGTAAAAAAATATAGTAGGATTCTGGTGGAAAGAACGTCTGAGAAAATACAAATTTTTTACTTTCAACATTGATAACAATTTACTTTATTATCAGTCTTAATCCTTCTTAGGTGTATTGATGATATTGACATTGTAAATACTTAAGGCGAATGCTGAAGAGGAATATAGGTGCAGATCTCAAGATAGGAAAGGGTACCCACTAGTGGCACAGCCTTGTTTATGGCTTAGTTAAAATAGTACATATTTCGCTCTATGACCGCAGCTAACCCCTCCACCCCCCAAACAGGGAGGGCCTCCCTCCCTAAGCGGCCACATCACTACAACCGGGGCCGGGCTCGCCCGAATTGCGCCAATTCTCTTAGCTCGGACCCGAATTGCGCCAAGAGCTTAAAAGTGCCCCCCCAGACCGGACCCGAATTGCGCCAATACCCCCCTTCCCAAGACAGGACCCGAATTGCACCAACTCTGAACATAGACAAATATTAATGCTATGTCTGGCGGTAAGAAGGACACAAGTCAAAAAATATAATTTAGTTAACTATATTTAGCTAAAAATCAAACAATATTATATCAAAGTGAGATTTCCGTTTTTAAAACATTGTCAATAATAGCTATATGTGTGCTAAATAATAGTATAACAAACATAATATAAACAAGTCACACAAAGGAGTTTTGGAAGGACACACGCTTCACTAAGCTTAATTTGTCTATTTCTCCATTCTTAAACTGTTTAAGTTTTTTTCCAATGAATGATTGTTTCAACTTAGACTTATTATCCGTCTTTTGCACATTACCTTCTCTTACACTGTTGATTCGAATGTACGTGTCAGTTTGGACCGATTTTAAATTTTGTACGAAGACAAAAATGTTTCGGTGCGTATTCAAAGGTTCCATCTATTAACACAATTTCATTCTGGCACAAATACTCAAGATTCGAGTCAAAAGAAAATATCACGATCCCCTTCTCTTTTTCGTTTCTCAACAAAAAGTTTTCGTCTTGAATAGTTTTTATTTCAATTGAATCTACGGCAAATTTAATTTCTTCGGAAGATTTAGGCAACTTTGGCAGTGTTTTTAGTTTAGTGTAGTTGATGTTATTCCTGATACATTTAATGTCCTTGCGGGTCAATGTTTTATAGTTTTTTTTCTGTGTCTGTACCTCTGTGTGGATTAACTTTGAATGCCTTACTTCAATCTCTTCAGCTTTCCTCTTAACTGCGTTGCTAATGGATCTTCTGTTCAACTCTTGATCTAGTAGTGGTTCGTGGCTGTGTTCGTTTTCAGTCCACGAGAAAATATTTCCACCATCAAGAGTAAATATTTTAGCCTTGCAGTCCTTTTTAGTGCATCTCCACCTCTCTTCCCTCGTCAACTTTAATTGATTAACCTGTCGATACGTATAATTATAATAGACAATCAGAACTTTACCTTTTTCACTATAAATCCTTTCCATATCAATAATTCTCGCTAATATTATTACAGTTCACACAAAACCCGAAAAAAAAAAATACACCGGGACAGTCACTGTTATCGAGACAATTAATAAGTATTGGACAGACGGATGTCAATACTACTGTTACAAGTCTTGTTGGGGGCACTTAGGGCGTTTTTACATTCCTTTACTACCTGAACTTGACTTGGCGCAATTCGGGTCCGGGATTAGTAAACAGTCTTTGATCCCTTAATAACTGGCGCAATTCGGGTCTGCCCCCGGGGCCAAGCAAATGCTTTGATTGGTATAGAGTTGATAGTTGGGGGTGCCAAGATTTGAGTATGTTCCTTTGGACTTTTTTTTTAATCATGTTTGGATCTAGGAAATTCTTCCCAGTTTTGAGTGTTGGTTGAGGGAAGCAGTTGTCCTGGGAAAGTGTATTTTGTTTTACTTATAATAAATACAATTAATCGAGTCTTTTATTTATATTAAATCCAATACAATCCAAACAACCCAAGGAGAATTTTAATTTAATATGCTAATGCATTATTAATAAAAATCAATGATAGTTACGGTTTAACAGGGAAAAGTTTGAACGTAACAATAATATATATATAAAAAGTGACAGTTTCATATTAGACGACTTTACGTATACAGATGTGAAATTTGTTTTATTAACTTTTAATAGCGGTAAAAACGTTGCACTTTATTTAATTGAAGTATTAAAAAAGCAATAGAAAGAATTTATTGCAATTATTCTAGATAAAGTAAATTCACGATAAGATCAACATTTTATTTACAAATTTGAAAGGGTCTCAAACAAATTAAATCATGTTTTCAGACACACTGTGATGCTTAAGTTATTGTTGATTGAGATACACAATATTTTGTATCTAGGAAAATAAATGAGCAAATCAAACCTTACATTTTATTCTTAAAAATTCAACTTACTTTTAATTTACAATATATTGTTATTTTCTGCGCATTAGTGAGAATATATATTATATAATAAGAGAGAGGGGTATTACTTGTAGTTTAAAGGTGCAGAAACAATCTAATAGATGGAAAAATAACTTTTTTTTTTCATATTTAGTTCTGTTGAAATGTCATTAAAAATAAATTTTAAATAAATCGCAATTTACTTAACAGTACGGCAATCAAATAACATTTTCCACTTTTTATTGTAATACAATTTACGAATTAATTTATGTTATGTATGAACAGTAGTACACGTGCTGGTGGTAACATGGTTTAAGGAATCAGACTCTTAGTGTAACGAATTGTCTGGGAAGGGAAGGGCACACTATGGTATTTAGGTGGTTTATAGTGGGTTTTTTTTTCATATTACACTTTATTTTGATGTTGATACACTTACTTTACTTTACCAATTTATTTCCTACTCCTTAGATATGTTTTAACTCCACTATCTAACCTACTATTTAATGTTAAATTTGATCAAAATATAGTATTTTCTAAAATGTTCTTGTTACCAGGGTCTAAACAGAAATAACACGTCACTAGAAATTATGGTTTCGTATCTTTGTCGAGGTGCAATTAAAGAATGTAGCTAACTTTGACTTTTAAGATTTATAAATTACCAAGAAACCGAGAAACAAATTCTTAGTAATTTATTTTGATGCTTTAGTTAATTTTAATTTTGTTTGTACCATCTAGACATTTTAAGATTATTTAAAGTCATTTTTTCCCCATGATTATGTTTAACATCATTATTATTAACTACTTAATCTAAGGGTCGGGAGAGAAGGAAGGCAATTTCAACGCGATTGCACCGATATTACAGATGAGAGGGAATTGAAAAATCACTAGGATATAGCATTCTCAATATAATCGGTCTATATTCGAAATTATGATCTCCCACATCGCCAGCAATGCAATCTGTTGAAAGACTAACGCCCGGCTTGTGTTTAAAGTTCAAGTATATTGTTTTGATTTCATGTTTATTTATCATCTTGAACAATCAATATATTCGCTAATGGAAAACTATTAATTTTATCTTAAAAACTTGTTCACACAAAATCGTAAGAATAAATACCTACCTTCTCCTACTCTCGCCATAGAGTGGAATGTGGATGACGCGGAGCTTGGGATATTAATCACAGTCTGATGTAATGAGGGTGTTAATTTCCCAAATGGTTTTCCACACTCCCTCTACGCAAATGCGGGCTCACTCCTTCTAAATCCAAATCTCTTAGCACCGAATCTTACTACCCGTTTGGGTTGTACACTTGTGTACTAATTACGTTTATGGTTTTAGGTATTAGGGAGGTTATATTTAGAGGAAATGTACTCACATTTACGTGTAGAGAGTGTAAAACCATTTTGGAAAACTACCCTTGGTACACCCAACCGAGATTCGAACCTCGATCTCTCTGTCATCAGCAGTGTAGTCTTAACACGAGCTTATCGCGCTAGACCATGCGATCACTTAAGTGGGTCTAAATTCAAACTTCCTCATCCCTAATATGTTAAAGCATTTTGTACATATGCGTATAGCCCGAACGGGTAGTAAGATACCATGCTAAAAGAATAGCTACTGGCACAGCTGTGCATGCGGTATGGTTTCTGAGTGACAGGAAGAAAGCTCGGATTTCATGTTCCGTTTCTTTCCTCAACAATGAAATACCTCAATAATACTCAAACCATCCTGATGTTTACTCATTATATGCGTAGTGTTCTGAGTTGTGTTTTTCCTCACTCTGCTTCCACGAAAATGTTGCTAAATTTCTCCCAATTCTGTGTGGAAAGTCCGGACAGGTAGTAGGACGTGGAATACGGATTAAAACACGATTGTTAATTTTCCTATGCCTATGAACTAATTTGAACTTATAAACATGTTTGAAAACACATTATTACCATAGTAACCAGATATAGGGCCTAAATGAATTCCTTTTCCTTTTGAAGTGAGGGTACTAACGTAGAATCTATCTTTACGTAAGTAAGTGAATGTATTAACGTTATTATGAAAGAAATTCTGATGTCATAAAAAAAAAGGTTGAGGTCTCTCCCTCTAAAAAAAGGCCTTAAACTGTGAATTTAAAAAAATCCCGAAACGTCTGAACTTATACCGGGAATGATTATAAATCCTGTGATTTGGATAAAGAAGAAAGTTGATTGAGGCGGGTTTTTTATCCGGGTACGAAGACGAGTAGGTATATTTAATTTGATAAGTTCAACAACCGTTAAAACCCGCCTCGGTGACGTAGTTGGCTAACACGCTAGTTTCATTATGAGCCACACTGCCGAGAACGGGGAGATCTAGTTTCAAATCTTGGTTGGGTGAACTGGGGGTGGTTTTTCCTAAATGTTCACACACTCTCCCTCCACGCAAATGCGGGTTACCTTCCTCTGAATTCAACCTTTTCCATTACTAATTTATTCGCGTAACTAGCACTTTAGCATATAACCCGAACGGGTAGTTAGACGTGGTGTTAAAAAAATCCTTATAAAAATGATTTTATTGTATTTTAACGTGAAATTAATAAAGATATAAACATGTCAGAATTCACTTTTATGTTTGTTTCATCACTTTTAAATAAGTCTAACTTATCTTGTAACCTTTTTTATAGGATATTTGTATTCTCTATAGTGTATAGACTGATTTACTTAATCTAATTAGTTTGAGAAAGTATGATATGCTATTGCGACTGCTTGGCACGCTCAGTAACATGTCTGTCTAAAGAAATACAGGTCCCGGGCTCGATTCCCAGCACGTTTGCAAATGTATCGTTGTGAAAGAAAAAATCGGTTTAGTTCTGTCTAACCAAATAATAAATTAACTATTTTGGATCTGGTTTATGTGTCCTCCATATAATATAGTCTGAATGAATCCCTGGAATCCCTAAAACTGACATTAGGCCTAAATCTTATTAATACGTATTAAAAAAATTAGAGATGGAAACAATATTTTCTCTAAATGAAATGTTTCGTCATTCAAAGGTAGAGAATATGGAAAAACAACTTTACTAGGGAAAGATAGGTTTAAACCTAGTCCCCTAGAGCTAGTCGGGTACGCTATCGATGAGACTAGCTCTTACAGTGAAAAATATAAAAGTATAGTCTTGCAAATATTTATTTTTAGCTCAAAAATACTATTTAATTTATGAGGAAATGGAAAACAAATCTTTATGATAAAAAAAATGTATTTGTACTCCGCTCGCAAGGTGAAAGGTAAGCACAAACATGTGAACGTCTGTGTGACGTTATCACACTATCTGAACAATAGTGTTGATATAACGGAATGATCAATGTGATAAGATGTCTATTGTCCAAGAAGAGGTTTACTTGATAATGGAAAATACACATCTTTAGCGAAGTAGGGGGGGGGGGGGTGCGTTGATAATGCATGGGCAAAGAGACAGTTTCCCCAATTCTTTTTGTCAGTTTATTTTTATACGATTTTTTTTTGTAGATTATCTTTCTAGAAATTATTTAAAGTAAAAAAAAACCATTCACTCATGTTATTTATTTGAAGATTGATACAAACATTATTTTTCCTTTATTTTGTCTCAAGAAAAATTATTAAAATCCTTTAAATAGCCTAGTTGGCTTTACACAAAATATGAACGCACTTATCAACCCAAAATTTCCTTACTAATTTCATTATATAAGAAAACTAAGTGATGTGCCTACTAGACAACTTAAGGGAGCCATCTACTTTAAGGGTGGTATCCTCCCTCTTCTACTTTTACTATAGTAATTACATTTCTAATGCTTCAAAACCCCTAACGCAATCCTTTCACTTTATCTTACACCCCGATTAAAAAATGAATCTTTGAAGAAGACTAGATCTATGTTTCTAAACCTTTGTTTGATCTCGGAACTGCGATATTTCACTTGAAACATCGTTGAAAATAATTAATCTCACCTTTTCCTGCACCTATTTTTTAAAATTATAAAACTTAAATTTTTTTTTTTAATTCTTTAGAATTATATTAATTATTCTTTCACCTCCATTTTGGTGTGAGCCATATTTTTTGATAATAAATCACTAATAAAATAACGTGTAATTTCTGAACGATGACTATGCGTCTCAGTGATTGCGTAGGCAGCCACCTTAAGAACCCATCTCTAGATCGATTACACGCACAATTAGAAACACTAACCAGAAAACGTATCCAAGTGTAGTTTTCTAAATTCTTCTTTCGACAACAAAGAAATTGGGACCAGTTGATATGTATTTTTAAATAGATTTTTCCAGTTTTTTTTAACATGTTAGAACTGTTTCCCTGGTCTCAATTCCCCTCTTTTTTTAAAAGTAGTATATAGAGAACCACACAGCATTGCAATGGTAGGTTCGGGCTGTATTACTTACTGAATTAAGTTGTTATCCGTGGGGTGAGGTGGACTCTTAAGGCCGATACACACAGAATGCTAAGCTATGCTGTGCTGTGCTGTCCTCTGGTAAAACTTTGTCAATTTGGTTTCACACTCATTGCTAATCTAAGCAATAGTCCCTCTTTTCACTACAGAATTCAGTGTTGTTTCTTTATGGTCTACTCCAGTGAAGTTTAGTTATGATGGCGTTCTCCAAAATGTCTTGTTTGAGTTCAGATTATAGTACTGAGTAAAAAAATATGCTGCTGCTAGCAGCTGTTTTGGAAGATTAAGAAAATTTAGGCGGTGTAGGTTTGACTTGTACAATTAACACTTCCATTTTAATATAACAACCTTTATTAAATATAAGACCTAAATAGAATAGTTCTTAGATACAAGTGAAACAAACTGGAAACAAAACTTCAACACTTTTAGTTATTTTCACCAACCCAGCACTGCGTCTGTTCAACACGGAGCTCAAGCTGCGTTATGTGCATGCGCAGCGTAAGATGGCTCAAGATGGGAGATGAAATACTGCCCGACCAGCAATCGGAAAAAACATAGCGTGGCGTAGCAAGGCATAGCTTAGCTTAGCTTTCTGTGTGAACCAACACATTTAAATACACGGTCCACTATTTTTCTAAACAGTTAGCAGAGCAAATCTTAGCTTAGCTTTCTGTGTGAATCAGCCTTCAAACTATATTCTCATGGGGTCGATTGTAAGACCGTGTGTACTTGCCTGAATTTCTTGACCAGTCATGACTCTGGCCGTTCCCTTTGTGCATTTTCTTAGCAGTGGTTTCACTTTGTCACAACGAACGAACCTGGACTTGGTCTACGCTCATATGACTATCCAAGACTAAAGTAGTCGTTAGTATTTCACCCAGGTGGTAGAAGTCGTCCATGATCGAGGTCTTCTTGACCACCAGTTCCCACTATGTTAGTTACACAACTGATGCTGTCGTAAGTCGTACAGTTGATCCCATGGGAACCTACCTGGACGGAATGGGGGTGCTAGTTAAGGTAAGGCTTTTTACAGTTTAAATGACAATTTATTTTCGCCAAAATATTTAAAATGTTTTAATAAGAAACATAGTTTAATTTTCTACCCCTAATAATTATAAAAGTTGTTGAATATTTATCATTAACAGATTAGCATTTGATGATAAACTTTTTAAATAAAGAGAGGAAGTCGTCATTAAATTTAAGGACATCCTTGACAGATATTCAGGTCAGGTGAAAGATTTTTAGATCACCGTGGGAAGAAAATCAATTTCTATGTTTATACTACAGCATTATTTTATTTATTTTGGTCAAAAAAATTATTTTGCTATAACAACTTAAAAAAAAAACTTTCCCTACCATCAAACCGTGAGGGAACCATATAGATATTTGACATGCGAGAAGACTAAGTCACGGAAAACAAGAAAGTCTGTTGAGATTGAAACCCCGAGCACTTCACTTAGTAGCAGGAGTTGATAGCCTGTCAACGGATTATCTTTCAGATACCTGGATAAAAGATGACTGTGACCTGAGTGGCACCCGCTTTCTCTATCGTAACGTGCGTGTGTGAATGGATGAGCTAATATCCCGTGTCTAATAAAGGTAAGCGCATACATACGATTTTTAATTGTTCGACTATTTAGTCGCTCATCAAAATATTGTGGGATCATATGGGAGTTCGCATACTAGCGATACTATTGTAATATTATTAGCACCACGTCTTACTACCCGTTCGGTTTATACGCACTTAGGCTAATGTGCAATGGTAGGGTGATTGTGAAATGAAATGGAGGACCTACAGTTTAACGTTGAATCCGAACCACGGTGGAGGCCTGGCATTCCCCACATTCACAAGTTGTGACTAATAAACGTCTTGTCAGAGGTGAAGGAAAGGCTTGGCAATCAGATAAATCTGTGCCGGGACCGAGGATTGAACCCCGGACCCCCAGCACAGAGGTCCAACACCTTATCCCTAGACCACCAGGTCACCGATACGATTGTAACTTGACATAAAAGTCAAAAGTCGGTCGATGAGGTTTTATGTTTAAACAGTCGAACAACTATCGTTAGACAGCGCTATAACCACGGGTTTGTATTGGCGTGCGCGTACTTGCGATTAAACAGTCATGAGTTCACTGTTCAGTCGATGTATGATAGTCACACGGTAAGGTCACGAACAATTTCCAGCGCTATGGCAGGAGTAATTATATATTAAACTGAAAACTTCATTGAAGTAATAGAGAAGCGACCTGCTCTCTGTCTAAAAACTATGAAGGATTATTCCGACATTAACTAATATATATATATAGGAAGAAGATTGCGTCGAAGAGGTTTCTGGTTAGACAGAGCTAAATTCACAAAGTAAAGAAAAATTGAAGTTATATTTATTATTATTTTTGTGCGCATAGATATTTTTCAAACTCGACATGAATAAATAAATTTATATCATACGTATACAGTCGCGATAAAAATCGTATGTATGCGCTTACCAAGTGTTTCAGTTTCCTCGTCGATACTGGATGCTGTTAGGTGTGTGAGAGGGGGAGGGAGGGAGGGATGGGAGGAGGGATCGACAAGGTAGAATTGAGAAGAGGGGAGCAAGAATCCACAAGTATTTCAATGATGTCCACCACTATCTCCTCCACAAGTCCTCCAAAAATATCTAGTCGATGAAGGTGACACAATCGTAGAACAATCGAGATAATATCTCCGGTTGACACTTGTGAATCTCGAATTAAAAAGGAGGGGATATATGAAAGGTAGTGGGTGGTGGTGAGGGGAAAGAGTTAATAGGCTGTTTAAATGCTCACTGCTTGTAAACCTTTATCGTCTGACTCTACTCTAGTCACTGCGGGCAAATAATTTATCCGTGAAACTTCGTTTTACTTGTGTGACATCTCTTAGCGTACGAAATTTTCTGGTGTTCCGCTTTGTTTTTTTCGTCAAATGTTTGTTGGTTATGTTTCGTTACTTTCCCTGTGTGGCGACCGTTGTTTATTTATTTTAAAGTCCACGTTGAGTGAAGTGACAAGTTAGAATACAAAAATATCTAACTGAAAACTTGATTACAGTTTATCGAGTGGAAACAAATTGTGTTTGGTGAGAAATTTAAAATAGCTTTTAAAGGTCAGTGATTTTTCGGCCTTATTTTATTAGTTAAGATGGTAACAATTATTATTTTTATTAGTGGCGCACCCATAAATTTGCATTTATCTAAACTAAAAAAATATTTTTAAAAAATTGGGAATTTTAGGGGCATCTTTAATGTGTTTATCTTTTGATTATCAATTGGTAAGTCTGATCTTAAAATTTAACCTATGCATTCAATACATTTTCTGTGTATCTAATAGTAGGATTCAACCTGAGGCAAGCAAAGGCATCTTAGAGAGTACGTAAAATTTACAATAATATCTGGGGGTACGCGAACATACCTTTGGGTTTGTCAATGATTGTGATAAATACATTGTGTTTTTTCTTGCACCAACGCATTTTAAATATTTTTATTTTTCTAATTTTTAGAGTTACTTTGTGTCAGACACTAAACAAATTGATTATAAAAGTTTGTTTTATGTATTTAAAAATAATACTCTAGGCTACATTATATTCCCTCTACACAAGTTGATACTGTTTTCACAAGACTTTAAACTTAACAAAGCACACTCAACAACAGATTAACCCGCTTCGGTGGCCGCATGTTCTAACGCAATATTCTCGTGTTAGAATAGATTGTTGATGATGAGGAGGTTGAGGTTCGAATCTCAGTCGGGTGTACTGAGATTTTCTTCTTCAAAATAGTCTTCCAAACAAATGCGAGTACATTTCCTCTAAATAAAAAAATTTTATCGCTAAAAACCACTAGCGTATTTAGTATAAGTGCTAAAAAAAAACCAATCAACAACACTTTGTGTCAGGAGTTTATAATATTGTTGGGAGCATGACAGTCTTTCCGCTTAAAAACCAACTAGAGTCTATTGATTTTATTGGCCTTTCTAATTTTACAACTACACTCATTCCTTTAGTGAAAGTTTTATAGGTAGTAGAAGCTTAATAACAGCGTTCATCGAAGCGAAAACTACTTGCTTAAGAGGTTCCCGGGTTCGAACTATGGCCGGGAAATATAAATTATATGGCTGACACTTTTTTCATATAAGGACCTATTCAACTCATCTGTGCAATGTCTAGATGAGCACCCATCCGGATTACGGCTTTATGTAGGTTTTTTTTAAACATTTCTTTCGATCATTCAATTATTTTTCAACCAATGGTTTCCATATTTTACTTTCTCACGACCCCTCGGAGAGGAAATATTGTGATCGAAAAAATATAAACGAATTTGAGATTTGAATGTATGTAAGCTCATATTGACGCCCTACACTTAAAAAAGTTGTTTCCGCTATTCCTTCTGTCTAAATGTTCGTCTGTATCTCAGCGTGGAATCAAAACCATTTTACTGATCGGGATAAAATCTTTGTATCTAGGGTTTTCAAAAGGGTGTCCAGATATGTTTTTTGAATTATATATCCAACCCTAAAATTAAGGGTAGTTTTCTTAAGAGCCAAAAAAAGGGGGGGAAAAGGATTTTCTCAAAATTTGTTAATGCAATTATGATTAAATTCATATCCAGACACTATTTAACATTATTAACAAAATGACTCCTCTCAATTTTGTATGAATATGACTGATGGTACTTTAGATAAGTGGACATTTCCAATGTTGATCATATTTCCGTAACTATTTAAGCTACTAAATAACATAGCATTGCCAAATTGTAGGAGTAATAAAATAAAAAATAAAACTTCTATTTGAAATATATTTTTACACAAAAATAGCTTAAAAGCTATATAACCAAATATACTTTTAAACGGAAGTATGGTAAATTGTGCAGTCGAGTATTATGCTATTTGGTGGACCGAGATGTTCTTTTCTCAGTGTTTCTGATACAGTGTATATTATTAATGCTCATTTGTGTCATTTGGTAGGACATGATTCTCTTTTTTTTTTCTACTGTGTTTCTACAACAAGGTATTGTAGTTTCGTTTCACATTTCTTACGAATTTTAAATAAATGTCTCAATTTTTTAGCTAAAGGAATGAGAAAGCCTATGTGGTAAACCGTATAATTTATATTTAAGATAATTATAATCAGGCATTTTACCTACAGACAACTTGAAAAATTTTGATATTCAAGCCCCAATATACTATATTATTATTATTATTATTATTATTATTATTATTATTATTAGCACCGCGTCTTACTACCCGTTCGGGTTATACGCACTTACACTAATGTGTAATGGTAGGGTGATTGTGAGATGAAATGGAGGACCTACAGTTTAACGTGGAATCCGAACCACGGTGGAGGCGTGGAATTCCCCACATTCACAAGATGTCTTGTCAGAGGTGAATATACTATAAAAATAGTTTGGAAACGACCTATATTATTTTTAGCGTAACTAATTGAAAATATCCAACTTTAACCATAAATTTAAAACTTGATTTTATATTATTCAAACGAAAATTCGGGAATAATTAATATTCCTTAAGGATAGAGGAATATAATAGATAGTATGCGGTCAACTGTGTTGTATTTTTATTTTGAAAAGTAGGCTATTAAAAAAAAGCATTTACTAAAACAAACAGCATAATAGTTTTTAGCCACAATATTTTCTCAAACGTATTAATATTTTTAAATATTCCCCCCCGCCCCCCACCCGCAGAAGCTTAATACCCTGCATATTAAAGCGGCTAGGACTACACGAGCTCCGAATCAACTCGTACAGAGCCTGTTTTCTTAGCACACCAAGGAATAAATGTTAAACCCGAAGAGACTCGAAACAAT
Source organism: Timema douglasi (assembly GCA_901482245.1). Taxonomy (NCBI): domain Eukaryota; kingdom Metazoa; phylum Arthropoda; class Insecta; order Phasmatodea; family Timematidae; genus Timema; species Timema douglasi. Next base: position 322,907 of record CABEEJ010000202.1, read on the forward strand.
TGGGGGTCATTGTCTGAAGCACTAAGTCTTAGCGACCTTGACCATGGAAGAGGTCGTTAAATATTTAGTAGACTATAAAGAGTAAGATAAAGAGAGGTTTACCCAAATTAAGGCAAGCAACATGTTTAAAACTTCAACTTAGCGATACATTTAATGTAATGAATTATTTAAAAGTTATTATTATTATTATTATTATTATTAGTGTAGGACTATCTTTATTTATAGTTATCTGCCTCGGTGGCGTAGCTAGCTAACGCGCTTGTTTTGTGTTGAGCCAGACTGCCAAGGACAGGGAGATCGAGGTTCGATGTCATTCGGGTAGACTGGGGCTGGTTTTTCCTAGATAGGTTTTTCACTCTCCCTCCACGCGAATGAGGGTTAACTTCCTCTATATCCAACCTTCTCAATTCATAACCCATTAGCGTAATTAGTATAACACTTAAGCGTATAACCCAGGCGGGTAGTAAAACTCTGTGCTAAGTATGATTAGTATTATATTTATAGTTAGATGTAAAAAAAAAGTTCTTTATAAAAATAAAATATTTTAAGTTACCTGAGGTGTTTAACGTGCACTTTCTGAAGCAACTGATTATATCTGCACACGAATTATACACTAATACTTAAATCTAGAACAAACACAACATTCAGCCCTCGTCCGTTAATTCATTACTGTGAAAGGGGATATCCTCATTTTAGTAGTGATACATTTTTCGGCCATGTCAGGAATAAAACCTGAGGGCCCTTAGTTCAGTAGATGGGAACGCTATCGACTGAGCTAAGGTGTTGGACTTAGAAATAAAAATGATATTAAAAATAAAAAAATTAGCACTTTTTCTAGTTTTTCATTAACCTTTTTTCTTCTTCTTTCCATTTTATAATAAGTAATTTTGATAATCTTGCAAATATAGTTTATTATTTACTAATTTTATGTAGCTCTTCATCGTCCAATTCACAAAGTGCGTAATCGCGCTGTTGAGAGGGAGGGAGGAGTTCTAATGTCTACATGGTGTAACCTATAAGGAGTTTGGGTACATCACAGTGTTAAGTAACACAGATGTTATATTATTCTAATAAGGTTATTGTTCATGTTTTCATCGTTTATAAAGATACTTAAAGATAACTTCCGATAATTAGTAGTATTAAAAATCTGAGTCCCTCTTTTGGTGTCACAAAAGTTTCCTTATGAAATGACATTCACTCTTGATGTGAAAAGTTACGTAACACATGTTGAAGGAAAAGCGGTGGAGTCTGTTGACTAAATGGCTTTACATGTGGGGGAAGGGAAGGTTAAAAACACGTTAAGAAAGAAGTGTTATGTGGTTTATGGGTGACCTCTAATCTACCCTTGCAGATATTAGGGATATTTTGAGCTCTTTGTTGTCTCTCTGTGACGCATGCGCACCTCATAATCTTATTAACTACTTATTTATTATTTCAGTTATTTAAGGATTTTAACGTGTATTTTCTGAACCGACTGATTATACAGGATGGCCCACGGAAAAGTAGCCCACCTTCTATATCCAGCAGGCACCTCACTCTGATTTGGAGGAGGTCCATCCCCTTCCGCCCGTTTTTGACATGAAGGATGAGTCAATAAAGCTTTAGACAAGCAGTTCACTTACTCATTCTTCATGCCACATTATGGGTGGAAGGGGATTGACTTTCTACAATTCAGAGTGAGGCGCCTGCTGGATATAGGAGGTGGGCTACTTTTCCGTGGGCCACCCTGTATCTCAGCATATGAAAATATCTTTGAGCAAGAGTGAAAAAAAACGGGGAGGGGGGGGGGAGGGGGCACTTATTTTGCTGGTGCTATCTAGTAGTAATTTACATGCCATAATTGACATGAGACCGACGGCTTTACTTCCCCTCCGAAGGAAGCTGTGCTACAGATTTTTATCGCCCAAGAAAAATCCATCAACCCCAGTTGGGTTTTAACCCATGAAAATCAGTTCCCGAGGTGAGCACTTAACCCGAGACCACCGCGGTCGACCTATTATTATTCTCGAACATCAATTTATTATTACATTACATAATATATTACTATAAAGCCACATGGCTGACTCACTGACATTAATGTTTACCCACTTACAGATGAGATAGACACTTTTTTGGCCAACTTATAACTTCTAGCCTAAAATTCCAAAAAAATAAAAAATTTAATTTCTAACCCCCCCAAAAAAATTCAAAATGGCGAAGCAGCTTTAAAGTCGGTGGGGACCTTTATTTGGAGGTCTCTTGTGGCTAAACGGTAAGACCTATAAAAAAAACGGCTCTGGAATTACATTATAGTTTACATCCTTGAGCAAAGAAAACTCACTGGGGGCTTAGGAGCGGAGTCCCCAACGAGCAACGCGAGTCATAATATAAAATGCTTTGAAAAAATGTTGCTTTCTTATCAACCGTTCACTCGATCACTACTTACTTGGTCTCTTTGGAGGGGAAATAAAGTTACTTTAAGTTGGCTGCCTGCTGCAACGCGGAGACAAGCTGCAAACGTCTAAAATTATCGCGTTATTATTTAAATAGTTTTTTATTTTGAGAGATGGCTCATGCCAAAATAGGATTTCTTTCATTTTCACTACATAGTAATTTAATTTTAATTTCAGGTTAAATTTTTTTTCTTTGTTATTTTAGTAAACTAAATTTGATAATAGGTTAGTTATTAACATAATTTAACTTTTGGACCTATTTAAAAATAATCTAGGTTTAACATAAACGGATGCATTCTTTTAAAGTTTGATTATATTTTATTATTAAGGGTTAGATCATAAAATAGAAGTATACAGGTCTAATAAATAGAATTTAAATATATATTACTAGTGCAATCAATCCCGGTAGTTTATTAAAAATAGATAGTAGCATAGCATATGCAAATAGATGACTAGGAGCTACTAATGGATTTGCTGGTGTCAAATTAACAAAAATCATGTGTAGTTAACTCATTCTCAATTACGTTTAACGCAAAATGTCGCCCTTTAGATATCAAAGTATTGTTTTAGAAATATTGTCTATTTTTTAATCGAACTATAGTTTTAATATGATTGAGGATTGTTTTGGTGGTTTTGATCTTCAGAAATGTCATTCCCATGAGAAATACTGCAGTGTGAGTATATTTGTCTCTAAGTTGGTGGAACCTTTAATAGGCTTTCAGACGTTAATATGAGTGCTATCTTGTACTAGTAGTAGGCCTATGATGGTCAGTCGAAAAGCCCAGATTTGGTCTCAGAACGGGTGCACTATTTTTTGGTTGCTACTCTAAAATGTGGGTTTCCATCCTTTACGCAAATGTTGGTACCTTTTGAATTTTTTTCTCGATTAATTTTATTTTTAAAGTTTTTAAAGTGCCAAGTCAATGGTAAAATTATCAATTTTTCAATTATGGATGAATCTGACACCATAATAGGGCTTTGAATGAAGCAAATGAAAGTATCAAGATTTCAACAAATGTATGTATATTTCAAACGATATAGATAATAAACACACATACATACGCAGAAAAATCAATTGCATACATTTTTTGAATTCTATGAAAAAGACAAATAAAAACTAACTAAATAAAAACTAAATCACAAGCTAATTATCAAACAATATATTTTAATATGCTTCAAAGACTTCCAATTGTGTCAACAATTGTTTGGATCCCAATGCATCTTAGGTAATTTACCCGTCTATCAAAACAACCTTGCCTTGTGTCAAAAACCTGTTTGAGTGACAAATAAATTACCTGTTTTGACTAAAAACATCCCTATCTCTACCAGAACCGGTCTCACTTAACATATCCAAGGTTAGATACTGGCTAATGGCTTCGACCCATACCACTCTAAGTCCATTATTATTTTTGCGACTTGTCTTACTACCCGGCCAAGGTATACACATTTGAATACATTATTAGAGGAAGAAGGTAGAATTTAAAGGGACTACATCCGCGTTTGTTTGGAGGGAATGTGTGGTAAACCATTTAGGTGAAGCTATCCTTTGCAGACCCAGCCGGAATTTGAGCCTCGATCTCCACGTCACCGGAAAACCAGACTAGATGAGCTTGGCATTTAGTCCTCGTGTCCACCGATGCAAGTGGTAGGTGTGTTATACTACAGTCCAATGTTCATAGGAAATGCCTTATCTGATGTCTAAAAAAAGCTACTAGATCTACTGTCACGTACTCACACATCAGGAAATGTTTGTTATCTTTCACTTTAACTTTTGATAGGTATTACTGTATATTTCTAAAATAACACTAAATAATTGCGAAAGATTACCAAAGCTGAACGAAAATAAAATGTGTTTGTATTTTATAAAAGGCTCTTCCTGTGAAAATTATACTGTAGGTGTACTTTCTTAGGTTAATATTTAAGTTTGCGGTGTTAGGCGTACCTAAACCCCTGGGTTAAGTTGATTTGTATGTGGTGTTCTGCGAAGGCGTAGAAAGATAGGTTTTCTAGGGGGTTCCACTAGAAAACTCTACCATACCTTTAGCAAGTACAAATATGTATATGTATAGGGGTGGTTCATAAAATTTCATGGGGTGTCTAGACCCCCCACCACTAGATCCCTTCTTTTGGCGGCTTTGGTGTGCTGAGATATTTACTTATTGGATAACATGAAAATCTATAAATTTTATGTATTTATCAGCTACTCGAAATCGAATAATTCCCCTAGATTTTTAGTTATTATTATTATTATTATTATTATTATTAGCACCGCGTCTTACTACCCGTTCGGGTTATACGCACTTACGCTAATGTGTAATGGTACGGTGATTGTGAGATGAAATGGAGGACCTACAGTTTAATATGGAATCCGAACCACGGTGGAGGCCTGGCATTCCTCACATTCACAAGATGTCTTGTCAGAGGTGAAGGAAGGGTTTGGTAATCAGATAAATCTTTGCCGGGACCGAGAATTGAACCCCGGCCGCCAGCATAGAAGTCTGACACCTTACCCCTAGACCGCCAGGTCACCCTAGATTTTTAGTTTAATACCTTAACTACTGATTCATGGGGATGGGAAGAACAGATCGTTGATGACCTTTAAGTGGAACGTTAATCTGTAAAGAATGATGCATACATTGATCACACTTTAATATGTGTTGCAAGTGTGCTATTTCCTAACTCGCTACTTACTATGTACCTTGTATAAACTTTTCAATGACGACATTTATGACACTTGAAGTACGTCGCCAAGTCTTCGTATTTACGTGATTATCGTTCAGAATGCCTGTTTAAAAGATTATGAAAACCTCTCAAGGTCACATCAGATAACGTAGTTATCATATATAATCCCGAGTAATAAAATTTATTCTCTTTGGAGAGTTTACATTACTCTAACAATCGAAAGTTATGTTCCCACCTAGCAGCGTTTTGAATTAATCAAATATAAAATAGGATGAGGGTGAATTTTAAGTTATCATCTACGAGCATTATTGTTGTGGCTTTGTGATTTGAACCAGGATAGGGTTTTGAATCAAATTTTCGGTAAAGGTTTTTTTTTTAAATCATCTATCCATCCAACCTTAAAATTAAGAAAAGTTTACTCAAGGGCAAAAAAAAAGGAGACAAAAATTATGTTCTCCAAATGAGATCTAAGCATTTTGATTACAATTCATATCTAGGCACTGTTTGATATTAAAAATCAAATGGTGTGACTCATTTTTCAAGGAAAACTATTAAGAAAATATCTCACAATGGAATTTTATTAAGATATTTTACAATAGAATTTTGATCACATCTCCGCAACTCTATGAAATAAGATATATCTAATTGATATAAAATTGTAGTATGACATTAAGATTTAACAAATCTTTTATCTGAAAGAATATTAAAAAAAACCAATACTTTCCAAATTAGAGGCAAATAATTTTAAGAATAGAGCTTTGTGAGTTTAAAATACACAAAACAAAATATAATGTATTTATGTAGCGTTGTTTTTATTTCATGTATGCTTTTTTGGTGAAAGGAGATGTTATTTTTTCTCCTCATTATTTTTCTGTACCCATGTCTATTATCTCATTTCACTTATCTTATGATTGATCTCAGGCAGAAATTGGCTTTGTATATAGTTTCCGTTCATTTGTGAGCCCACTACTATAAACATGGGCTGGATAATGTTCTCTTTAAAATTGAAAAAGATTGTCATAGATATTTTAGAATTTCTTTTCTCTTTTAATATTTTGCGTGGTAATATTTTCCCACATGAAAATATGAAAGGTACCTTTGAGTTTACAAGCTATGAGAAAATGGCTCCATTTTAAGATAAATTAGTTAGAAAGTCTGTGAGATGATCCTTAGTGATAGTAACTTTGATAAACCAATTACCCACGGTGGTGGCCACACGGTGTATAACGCGTTACTCTCGCAGTAGACTAGACTATCAATGATGGGGAGGTACAGGTTCGAATATTGGTTGGGATTACTGAGGGTGTATATTTCCAAAAAATGTTCCCACCCTACACAAAAATGCGGGTACACTTCTTCTAAATAAACCTTTCTAATCCCTAAGTCCATTAGCGTAATTGGTAAATAAGCGTATAACCCGAACAAGCAGTAAGACGTGACGTGGTTCTAAAAATAATTTAAAAAATAAAAATAAATTTGGACTTGATGTTGCAAGTTCATACAATCTTTTCTTTTACTCTGTAACGGGTTTGTTTATCTTACCATTAAATCTATATATTAAATATAGCAGGTATACCTAAATAATTATATTTTTTAATTTTTCTCTTAGGAAGAGCTTGACGCTGTTATTTGGTTAGGTGATAGCTCTGATAGGGGTACTCAATTGACAACAGTTTTAGAAAAAAATGCCGATTAATTTCAAGCTGAATTTAATAGCCACGCTTTCGCCTTAAGATCGTACATCTGCGATATGTATGAACTTATGGCTCGCTGGTTGCTTAGAAGACAGGCGATTAAATAAACTTTTAAACGTAATCTAAGGTTCACTGAATGTCGTAGCCAAGGTTTTCAACCGCCGTTAGGTAAAATACACATTCGGCAGGTGTTATCAGATTTGGGTCACGTTTACACAATAGAGCTGATATAATGAGGAGAACACGATTTTTTGAAGACGTAAGCCCTAAATAAGTTGAAAACGTAAGATTGTAAATACAGATAATATAAATTTCTCCGAAAAGATTCCAACCTTACATTAAAGTTTTCTCAATAGTGTCGTATTATTTATAGATAACAGAATCTTGGAACACTAACACTCCTTTAATAAATAACAAACACGTTTTATAAAATCGCCAATTTTGGTAAAGCCAGGTTCATTAATATGATCAGATCAAATTGAGTTCATCGACCTGTATTTCAGAACTGTAGCATGTTTGGTGGGCACGTAGGCTAAGATGTTAACTTAATATTGCTTGGTTAGTCGGTGATGAGGAGGCCAGTGTTTTAATTCCAACAGTGTATCGAGGGGTGACTTTTCCTTAGGGAATTTAATTTCTCCCTCCACGTGAATGCGGGTATACTTCCTCTTAATTTTTCTTTCATCATCTTTATATGATTAGTTTAGTTAAATTTGGATAGCCAAAACCGGTGAAAAACTATCCAAATGTTTCCAAAGACTTGTGAGTGATAACATAGGGGTTCGATTCTAGTTCAAATTCATTGGAGCTGATTTATGCCCACATTTTTTCTCCATATGAATGCTGTCACATCTCCTCAACATTCCACCTCTTCTCCCCCTGATATATATATATATATATATATACATACATACACAGTGGAAATAATTAATAACCAAAACCGGAAGTAGAGCTTTATAACGATATCAAAACCAAAATAACAGAAATAGTAATGTGAATTTTAAGAAACTATGAGAAAATGATAAACCACGGTTTGTTTAAGAACAAGACTAAGATAACAGTGTCGAAATCGAACATAGTCCTTTCTGGTCAGTTTGAAACACTAAAGCTTGATTCACATGTTCGCCGAAAATAGAAAGCAGAATTGTTGACCCATGATGCATCGCCACGCTAGCTACAGTAGTCCCGTGGCTTCTTTGGTGCTCGCCACGCTAACTACAGTAGTCCCGTGGCTTCTTTGGTGCTTACTGACAGCTCACAGCTGACTTCTGACAGTCAATATTTAGGTATATACCTAGATTTTGACTGTCAGAAGTGACAGCTGCTAAACACATGTTTTTGCAGATCATATGGTTCGGCGTAGGGAATACATAATTTGGTCTGGTAACTTTTCAAAGCCATCAGAAGTCAGCTGTGAGCTGTCAGTCAACACCAAAGAAGCCATGGGGCTACTGTAGAAACAGTTGATTTTCAACATATTTTATTTATATATATTTTAGATCACTCTCTCGATGGATGTTTTCAAATTACAACGCTGTGTCGTGCCACAATCCCAATACACACGCCTTACATTAACGGGTTATTTAGAATCTCTTCACAACGGCCAATGAAGTTGTCTGCTTTCTTCTAACTGTAGAGCACATGCGTCGTCAAATACGCATGCTCACTTATTTTAGATGGAGAGATGAGTTGAACCTTAGCAGAACATCTCACACCGATAAGGCGGACATCTTGTGATTTTCTTAAGAGCTTTTCACGTGACCACATTCCTGTTCTGCGCTTCTTCTTCTTTTTTTTTTCTTTTTTTTTTTCGAACGTGTGAATACATAGTTGCAGATAAATTTGGCGTTCGCCACGCTATCGAGGTCCCGTACACGACCTGGTTCCAATCGGCTCTTGAAGAATAATTAATTTCTGTATCAATAGCCTATATGAATTGAAACGGCCTGACGTAGGCCTACTGGTGCAATTATCCGTATTTCTTGGGCACGAGCTGGTTAATCTCCTGTCATTGACACTTTCAAAGTGTCTGATATTACATATTTTACTTTTCGCACCAGGGTATCTATACATTATTCAGCCCACTATAATTTCAATTATTCTTTTTTGTCCCCACGTCTTTCTACACGCTCGTGCTGTACACACATGTAACTAATTATTGGGTACACTAATTTGTAAGGGATGGAAAAGGCAGAATAGAGAGATGGTGTACCCACATTTTCATGTAGGGAGGGCGGAAAATCTATGAGGGGAAAACCACTCTCAATACACCCGTTCGGGATAAGATATCTTACGAATTTAATAATGGGGTAATTAATTTATGGGCATCTGTACTATTCTCAATAAAACTTCTAGTCTTTTTTTTTTTTTGCACCACATGTTACTTACTCATCCAGGCTATCCATATTTAACTATATAAATGGGGAAATAATCGGTAAGGTAGAAATTATTGAAACTGCTCTCGCATTTGCGTGAAGGTATGGAGGAAAACTTAAAAAAAAAATCAATCTTGAAACACCCAGATGGGAATCAAATACAGATATCCCGGTCACCGGTGAGTTATTATTATTTCTATTATTATTATCACCGCGTCTTACTACCCGTTCGTGCTATACGCACTTACGCTAATGTGTAATGGTAGGAAGGTGAAGGTCTGCTAGAAAATTTTACTATACCTTAAGCTAATACAAGTTTTTATACATATATATGAACCACACCTATAACCCCCCCGCCTCCCAACCCCCGGCATTTTACGTTCTTGTATGTAACGTTACTATTTAACACTTCCAGTTTTGTTTGTATTTCTTGATGGCTAAGAAGGCTCCAGTTAAAGAACCGACCATGTCACATTATGTCAAAAATGTATATACATTGTAGATGGATTGCTATAGAAGAACCTCTTCTGGCGATTTAAAACTTTGCTGCAGTCCAAATCTTCATATCGGAACAATTTTATCTGAAAACTATTAAAGTAACTGGATCTAACTTCAAGTATTCTTAATTGAAGTCATTGGGTTCTGCAGCTGTCGTTCTCACGTTTTATGGATATTTTTAATGAACATTAACTAACATGAAAAGTATTGTAAAATTTTATAATTATTTATATCAAAAAATAATAGTGGTTTTATTAAAGTTTCTTCAGAATCTTACCAAAGATCGACTTTGGTGTGTTTATAGGCCAAATCCTGTATTCTTCGGCGGTCTCTTTCGACCGATGTTGTGGATTTTGATGAGATTAAGAAAATAATTAGTTTTTGTTTATGCATATTTATTTGAATTATTTTTATACATTTTAAAAGGTTCTACTTAAGACGCCTTTGTGTTGTAGGCTGTGGTTTAAGTTAACGTCTTCTTCCCTTCCCTTTTCCAGTGGTGTGTTGTATAACTGCGGGCAGCTCATAATACTATTTAATGTGTTTCATATAAAAAATATTTGTGTGTGACTTCCCACGATGGCATGCATCTTCCTCCCCATTTTCCTACCTCTATAAATGTTACTTGACTGGTTTTGTATCTCCACTATTCATGTGTGTATATGTAATTCTCACTCAAGAGCAGCCTGTAAGTTCAAGAATTTTCAAAGCATTTCTAAAAGTTAAAATAAAACAAAAACTGGTACATGAGGACAATTTAATTAATGCAACTTTTAGTTTCTCTTAGGCTGTAGAATTTTAACCTGCAGACCAGGCTAGATTCAAGTTCTCAAAAGGTCGTTTTATTTGTAATTCTTCTACATTTATTGTTTATAAGGTGCCATTCTCCCTTTTTAGTCATCATTATTTTAGGTTTTATTTTTATTAACCTCTTTTGTTTTGGACTAGAGTTTTAACTTTGAAAAAATCTGCTTCAGGGTCTGCGTGGTCTAAGGCGTCACTTTATTTTTAGAGTATACTGCCGATAACAGGGTGATTGGGGTTCAAATACCGATCGGGTGAGCTGAGGGTGAATTCTCCAAAATGGTTTTTCACTCTCCCTCCGTGAGAGTGCTGGTAGGCCCTACACTTTCCCTAAATTCAACCTTCCTAATCCCTAACCCATTAGCGTAATTATTACATATTCTTATGACCTAAACAACTAATAAAACGTGGTGCTAAACTTTGAAAAAAAAATCAAGTTTGACTTCTTTTTGATTATTTCATTTTATATTCTAATTTTTAATGGACATTTTGATCAACTGTTCATTTGGGATTTTTAAAACAACCCTTATTTTTTCAATCCATTTTGTTTGTCGATAAAATACTTTTTTTTTCTAGCGTTTAATACTAGAATTATCAGCTTTAAATAGCCTCAGAATTTCACATTATATGCGGAGAATTACAAAATAAGGTAACAAGTTTGTATGATGTTGAGTAAGACTGCTATCCTTTGCGGTAAACGTACACCATTGTTTGAAATCTAGCGAACAAATTAGCTTCCAAGCAGTGGTGTAGTTGATGTTTTAAAGAAGAGTAAGATGGAAATGATAAACTTGTCTTGCTTTATATCTTCTTATATATCAACTTTAGCCGATGATTTTTGTTCGTTTGCCACAACAAATTTTAAAATGTCACCAACTATACAAAAACAAGTTTTCCTCCTATTTTAAAAATAGATAGAAACTAAATACATCTTAATTTCAACGCGCACATTCCATAATACGACTTGAGAATTAAAATTAACTAAATACGTTATAAATAATGGAAAAAATTGCTATAATGTAAAAGCGGGAAACCAGTCATAGTTCAAGCTTCCTTTGGCAAAAACAAGCATTTTGAAAAATCACTTTATTGTTTATAGCTCCCTTAAATATATTATTTTGTTTTTTATAGGTGGAATAGTCTTTCACATTGACCTGCAAGCTAAAAATTATATTCTGATTTATATTTGAGCTAAATATATGTTTCTACTGAATATTTGCCTTATTTTATTATCAACCATAACTTGCCCACGGCTTCGCTCGCATAAAACAATACATAAACACATTTGACGACATAAAATGCTAGGAAGGAATTAAACTTAAAGATCATTGTTTTTATTTGCGTACTAAGATTGAAGAAGAAACATGGGATCACCCCCCTCCGCTCCCCCTACACATCTTACGTACCCGCAATACCAGTCGCGACGAATGTTCAATGCTTACGACCACTTCGCTCGTTGACGAGCTAGCATGAGGGTGTATAGCTTACCATAGTTCTCTGAAAAATAAGGAATACAGTAGAAGAAATCCCGTCTTGATACGATGTATACATTTAATATTACTGGAAACAAACAAATTGACAGACAAACATTCTAAAAATTGATTATTTGGTGTTTCTATAGTTTATACTCTGATGTTATTTTTGCTAAAGGAATTACTTACAATATAAATTTAATAGTCGGTTGACTCAGTCTTTCAAATACGTAATTAAGATGACAACTTTACTGTTTATTTTTAAAAATTTCAATCACAACTCCTAAAGTTTCCAATATTAATTATTTATTTACAAATAAAATATATATTATCTAGATAATCTACTTACCTTTATTTCACTAAAGGTGACCTGGCGGTCTAGGGGTAAGGTGTCGGACTTCTGTGCTGGCGTCCGGGGTTCAATCCTCGGTCCCGGCACAGATTTATCTGGTTACCAAACCCTTCCTTCACCTCTGACAAGACATCTTGTGAATGTGGGGAATGCCAGGCCTCCACCGTGGTTCGGACTCCACGTTAAACTGTAGGTCCTTCATTTCATCTCACAATCACCCTACCATTACACATTAGCGTAAGTGCGTATAACCCGAACGGGTAGTAAGACGCGGTGCTAATAATAATAATAATAATAATAATAATAATAATAATAATTCACTAAATTACATTTTCTTTTTTTATTTTGATTCATAAACTGCCAGCCCACCATGTTTATAAATTTTTTTTGTAGGTGATTTTAACGCTATCTGATTTAGAGAGTGGTTTATTTCGGAACCGTTGTGTTCTTAATTTATTTGATGTTCTGGGACGCTATAGCATCTGGCTGTCGTTTGAAGAACTAATTTCCCCTAGCGAAACGAAAGAAATTATTATTCTCGTTTGGATTTTGGTGCAAAATTTAAATTAATTTTAAAGATGATTTATGTTTGTTTGTCAAATTATAATATTAAGTTATTTTTATAATAATAATTTCACTGTCAAAGGAGTTAAGTTTTTTTTCGTATACATCTCGGCAACTAGTTATCTGCTAGGCCGGAAATTATTTTAAAAAAAGCTTGTTTTTGTTTTGTTGACTCGAAAAAACTGTAAAAAAAATAAGGACCCAATTTGGGCCGTCCTTTGATATTGATTTTTATATAGGGAATTATCACTTTCGGTAATAAAAAAAATGTGTCAAAAGTAAGGGCTGGCCTTCAATGAAGGATAAACGTGAACGTTTATGAATATAGTATAAAATATAAGCCACTAAAAAGAAAAAAAATAGATTTGCTACAAGAGATCATCAGTCTACATTATGGGGTGAGACCAAATTCATCATCTATCATCATCCTGTTGATAAGAGTTTAAATTACATTTTTAAAGAACTCATTATTTTAACATGCTATACAAATATTCCAAACCTGGTGTTATTTCATCCAAAAGACTGTTTATGTATTATAATTAATAACTATTATTTTGTCATCACAAATCAAGTGAGAATCTTACTTTTTTTAAGTATTGACCTAACAATAATTTTACTAATTTTATTACATCGGAGGCATGCCTTATTAGGTAGGGTTAATTTAAAGTTTTTTTCCTCTTCAACAAAAACATACACTATAAATTTCATCCATTTTGTGTGTCCAACTTGAGTTAAAACTTTAGGTAAAGTCTAGGGGTCTTGAGAGAAAGTTTTTTTTTTCTTATCGCTGAGCAGTTTCTGGGGTTAAATTTATTTATTTAATAAAAAAATCTACCTACCTTAGAAAATAAAAGGGGTTGGTAGTTGGCGCCCAATACTATACCAATATATATAAATTAAATTCATGTATTCATGCCTAATAAATTTAAAACTTTTATATTCATAATTTTTACCACAATACTACCCAAAAGGAAAGGCAAACTTCACAAAAACTCGAATTCACAGAAAAACCTAGATGGTGTAGTATTTGTTCTTCACACGGGGAATCTATGGAGTAATTTGGTTCTATTTAAATTAATCGGAGGCGAAAGTATCTAAATCTTAAATTATGTATACGTATAAGTCTTTTGTTATTTTAAATTGTGTTACAAAACGTTAAAAGTGGGATTGATGAAGCGCAATATAAAATACAGATTATAATCTAAATATGTATTAAAAGTTGTAATTTATTGTTAAAATTAAGTTATAACTGCTGTATACACCATATTTGTATTCTAAATTATTGGTGTTAGTTATAAAATAAAGAAGAGTAACGTGGACACGAATAGTTGGCTGTTAAAGAGTTAAAACAAATGGAAGTTACAGTATAAAAAAGGAATTATTCTTTTTCAAAGTTTTTGGCCTAGTTAAATCCGCTATTTTAAGTCCGCCATATTGTATTTTCGATTTTAGAACTTTTCTAGAGAATATTATATTAAGACCTATCGTCATGCCAAATTTTAGATTTCTAGGATGTTTAGATATTTCAATAATTCATGCAGACAGACATATTAAAACAATATTGGATTATGATGGTCAAAATTAGGCTGCACTCTTTGTATAATTTCTAATCCAAAAACAAATATACCAACCAATCAATTTGGAAAACAATGTTTGATACGATACATTAGTCAAAGACAGCCCATAAATGGTGTTCACAAACAAACACAATTCATATCACATACACAATATTATTTGCCTAAGAGAAATCGTAAGATACATACAAATAAATGGTATACCTTGTTACAAAACCTTTTGGAAATAAGAGCATTACAATTTAACAAAGAGCACATATGTTCAAACGCTTCAGACCAGGCGCTAGCTTGCATTGAGTATGCATTTCAACTATGACAGAATTTGACTTTCTGATCCATGTTCTGGGGACCCATTTGATTATGAAAAGGGATGTTGTCAATTCCGTGGGTGGTCGACAACCCGTGGGGAAGGGGGTGAATAGCGCACTTGGGGTAGAATCCCCCCCCCCCCNCCCCCCCCATTAACTTCCAACTCGTTCATCGTATCAAGATATATAACTGTTTATATTAGATAGGGTTATAATTATGGACTTTGTTTTGCAGATGAATTTTATTTTGCAGTTGAATTTTATAGTTAAGTAAATCTAAAGAAAAAAGGGCAAATAAATGTAAAATAACAACTTTTTTTTTTATCTATCACAAAGTCTTACTACCCTTTCGGGTTGTATGCTAACTACAAATATATCTATAGATGAATCTTGTGTAGATAATGTCTCAACTCCCTGAAAAAGTCTTAAATGCTTTTAAACAAGGACTTTTATTTACTAAAACGGAATAATGGGAAATTTAATTGTGTTGCCTGTGATCATACCCTTGAGTAAATCTTTATCCTTTCTTCTTAAGTTATTGGTGGTTGGACAGGAATATCCAGTAATATTCAAGCGACAAACAAATAACGTGTACTTTACTACTGTAAATCTTCAATACATGAGACACTGTTAGATTACGGTACTATGATTTGATCTCAGATTCCATTGGTGACATAGACGATTATTTGCACAATGAATTGGGTACAAATATAAGAGTCAGAGATGAAGGTGATATGCAAAATATTATCATATTCGTTTTTGAAAACGATAATCAGTTAAACAAATGGTTTACGTAACATTGTGAATGGCTTGGTAGTAAATGGAGAAGAAGTAACATCATAACATCATAACATCATGCTCATTGTGCAACCCATCAGTAAAGAAATGAACACGCGAAATTTTTTAAACAGTGTTTTTAGTTGACAAAACACAAATATTTTTTTTCTCCTCTGAAACAGATTGCTGTTAAATCGTTCTCATTCTCAGCAACACAATCCTAAAAGAAAGATAACCAGAAAAAAATGAGTACAAAGAAAAAAAGGGATCTACATTATGCTTTTATTTTATCTAAACAGAGAAACACTAGTACTGCAGAGTTGCCTTAGTCTTTCATAGTCCTTGGTCTGGCACTCAAAAAAGCAAGAAAGCAAAATTGATGAATGAAATTACAGTAGAGAGCAATTTCACAAGAAATATGAATATATTTCCTATTATTCCAGAAGAAGTTCACTTTATGGATGGAATGGAACTTATACATTCAGTACATTCTGTGGTCCTTTCGAAGACTAAAACATTCGGGGATTTAGCAAGTTTTCATTTGGACAGAATAAAAAAGTGTCGCAACAGACTAATGTTACACGTATTGGCGTAGTTTTTAACACGTACGGTAAATCATCCATACAATTTGCAGAAGAAGAGAGAAGATCAGCTGGTGAAGATACACCAATTGTGATAATAAAAGGAAAGAACACACAACTTACAATATAGTAGTCTAGATACCTACACAGTATGGAAAACAAACCCCTTTTATGTCTGTTCCTATCGAGTTTCATTTTACAGAATGCTTAGATTCCAAAAGGCTGTCCTCTTGTTATTTTGGTGGAGAGTCTTTGAATGGAACTGAATGCTCTGAGAAAAACGATGAACAACATGTTTCCAAGGTAACACATCTCGCAAGTTATCACTTGGATGCGGATTGTAGAATGTTCTTTCATGTCTATGACACTGCTTAAATTAACTATTCATGCGGTATTGGCTGTTATTCACAATCCTGACTTTTTCATACTTAGAATTTTATTTTGGGGATCATTCATAACTGTTGGTTGTATTTGGCCTTTGGATAATTGCCGGGGTCAATGAAAATAGAAGATGTCTTAAGTGCCACATTGCTTCAGAGTATTATGGAGATTCAGTTGGTGAAGTTCTGCCTGCGTTACATATTCTGACAGGGTATGATATAGCAAATAAACTGGGTAAAAAAGAGCCCTACAATCTTCAAATAAAATAGTAAATATCGATACTTAATTCCCTTAAACTTAGATATCTTTGTAGAAAATCAACTAAAGGTAGTTGAAAACTATAATCCAACATTTCAACTAGAACACCATATTCAGGCTGTATTTCATGTCTGAGGATGATGCCGTAGAGCGTCGAAACATGTAACATCATTAATAACGGGCGTTCTCTACGAAGCCTACAAAAAGGAGCAAGGGACTACAGATAAGAAAATAGAATTCAATAATATAACCTTATATATTTTTTTTCAATTTCAACCATTCAATATTGTCAATTTTCCAATTCAAATTATTCTATTTACTGCTTCAATTGTATAACTTAAAAATTTAACATCATTCCAGTCATGAACAATCTTCAGATATAGTCTGATTAAAATTTTTTAATACAACTGTTAAGTTAATGTTAAATTGACAATTCCCATTTCAATTAATCTTTTTTGATCATCCATTAAAGTTTATTATCACATTACATATCCTTCGTACTATCTTTATTCTAATTAATAATTCACATTGAATTCTACAAACATTGTATATCTGCTTCCTTATTACCATTTCATCATGTTTTTTAAGAACTGATTACATTTGTTTGAATGACAAACTTTGTGTAGTTGCGATACTTTGAAACGATGACTTATGTTAGAGGCCTGTAGAAAGTATAATGATATAACAAAATTTTTTAAAGTTGGCCTATATCTTGTATATTGCTTTTAGAAACCATATTATGATGAACGTTTAATAACTATAATGAAACAAGCCAGTTAAAAATGATATTACATTTATTTGAAGGGAATACTTTGTGTAGAGGTCCTACGTTCAAACGATAATTTAGGTTATAGGTTTGTAAGAAGTACGGTATCTACTTAACCCTGATTTTAGTAAGAATCCCAATCTATAAGGCTTTATTTAGTACCAGAATATTATCACATATTAGTATTTTGGTTGGATAAACAGCCATTTAGAATGGAAGTAGAAATGTCCTTCTGGAAGGTCTTTTATCCTACCTTAAAACTACTATAGGGTAGAATTCTGGTAGAGATAAAGCCTTCCAAACGAGTTTCATTCAAAAAATCATCGTATATTATATTATTATTTAAAGAAAAACCTCACCAGTTTCAAACTTTGTTATGCTCTTCAGAGCGCTTACTAACACAATTATTTAACTAAACTAATCAAACTAGATGTATCTAATATATTCAATCACATTAATAAACTATGTCAAAATTCCACTTTACCTTGTATGGATAAAAGAGAGAAAGAGATACCCGAAAGTTTCGTTCTATTTTACACAATGGTATGCAGATGATAGCTAGAAGATTTCAGCCACATAGGTTTATCGAGTTAAACAGGAGGGCCCACGAAAAAGTAGCCCGGCTCCTATATCCAGCAGGCGCCTCGCTCTGAATTGACAATGAATGAGCAAGTTAACTTTGTCTAAAGCTTTATTGACTCATTCTTCATGTCACAATATGGTCAGAAGGGGCTTGACCTCTTCCAATTCAGAGTGAGGCGCCTGCTGGATATAGGAGGTGGGCTACTTTTCCGTAGGCTATCCTGTATTATAGAGATCAATGCCCCAAGCGCACTATTTATCCCCTCCCACACGTGTTGTCAACCAATCATGGAATTGACATCACTTTTCATACTCGCCAAAGTCCACAGAACATGGATCAGAAGTCGAATTCTGTCATGCTTGAAATTCATGCAAATGCGCATCCACTACTAATGGTTGTTTAAAGTTGTCCCTCTACATGTATGGTATAAAATTTAAATATTTAAATACAAGAAATGTTTTACTCTATTAACTTAGAAGCATTTTGGAAATGACCACTCGACTACCTTCTCCATTTTATTTTCATTAATATTGAAATGAAAATGTTTTTCAAAGCATTTGGGGTGGTTCTTATACCAGTCTGACTAAATTTCAATCTTCTACCACAGTAAAAAGTATTTGTTTTTATCACCGCGTCTTACTACCCGTTTGGGTTATTTGAATATTATTTACTAATTACTCTATTGAGCTACGGATTAGGAATGATACATTTAGATGAAGTGTACCAGCATTTGCGTGGAGGTAGATTGTAAAACAATTTAGGAAAAACATTCTCAGTATACCCGACCGGAGTTTGAGCCCCGATATTTTTGTCATTGGCAGTCTAGTATATTAGGAGAGTGGCATCTTAGACCATGTGGCCACCAAAGCAGGTTCAGTGAGAAATAGTTTTTTATAAAAGTTTTGTACATTTTTAATTTCCCCATTTCACCAAACTTCACTTAGAAATTTCAAGTATTCAGAAATTATTGGGGTATTTGGAGTAGTACAGATAAATTGATGGGATTTTTAAAATGTGCTATGTCTCCTAAAAGTATACGGTGGTTTGGGGGTGTTTGATTTTTAAAAGCGAGAGAACATTTATTTTTTATATATAAGTGTGATAAATCAAACGTACAAACAAATTTACAGTTTTACTATATGTAGAGATTTGTAAGTCAGTAGTAGGGTAATAAGGGTAGGTGATTCATGCCTTGAATAGCTTTAGTTGAACTTATTACCCGCTATCCCACACCAAAACCCTTACCCTTCTTCCAGTGATGCACCCAGAGTACAATCTTGGAGTAGAGTGAGGTATAAAAACCAGAAACCCTGAGTGCTGAAGCCCAAGAAAATTTATGACTATTTGATGCTTCTGAAAGCTATTTGAAGCTATTAATGGTAGCTTATACCAACTATTTAAATAATGTAACTTAAGTTCTGTAAAGGATTTTTATAGTAAATATATATTGTAAAAATACTCAAATATAATAGATTTATAGACTATCTTTTGTTCATGAATAAAGAAAGGCTCAAGAAAAATATTGATATGTTAAAAAAAAAAAGTGGCTCATCTCGAAATCCGGGACTATTTTGATTTAGTCGGCTATTTATAGTATTAAAATCAATCGTTTTCAAATGGATTCAATGAATTCAAATGGATTTTAATAGAATTTTCTTTTCAAAATGTAATGACATTAGTTAAAAACTTAACGTCGCCAAATATTAAATCAAATAAACCTGTACCGTGTAAATAAAATCTTCCACGCGTGTATATTATCTCAAGTTGATAAGAAACGGAAGTAGGGGAAGCCCATTTCGCAAAATATTAAACATAAATTTAATAAACTAGCACGTATAAGAATATAATTAGTGTTATATACAACTTTTAATATGCATCAAATTATAAGAAGGTAGCCACATTCTAACAGTATGTTAATCCCGCATTAAAGCACAAATTTAATTTACAACTCTTTGAGACTAGCTTCAGGTTAAACGCTGTACCGCTAGTGTAGAGACAGAGTGAGGGCAGGGTGGATGGTATTAAAATACTGATGACACCTATGAAAAATAAGTATCAACTGGAGAGATTAAGTAAATTTTAAAAAAATAGCACAAAAAATGTCATTTTCATCACTTTGAGAATATTTTTTAAACTAACAATAGCATATAAACCTTTTGTATTAATTTTTTAATGGTCCATTAAAATGTTTGTGGAAACTTTATTTCACACACTATTGTGGCACTACGCCCCTGGTTCTTGGCTTCATTCTATTATATCCTATAGAATAATACTTTAGGTTGTATCCAATAGTAATGATAATAATAATGATATAATAGTAAATGCGAATAAAACATAAAATAATATACTTAACTGTGTAGACTTATAGTATTTTTAAATATATAAGTGCTATTATTTTTTCTTTATCAATGTATTAATACATCAGATTTTTTATTTCGTTCACTCTATTACAACCTTTATTTATATAAATTAATTAAATATGTAGAAAGAAGTGATAACGTTATGATCCGATCCTACCCTGAATTTAAATACTTATCTGAAATTTATAATTTAAGCTATCTACCTATTAATAAAGGAAAAAGCGATTGTGGTGACTATATTGCTTACATACATGTTATGAGTAATTTGTTGTGATGGTAACAATACACAAGCTTTGTTAAATTTAAATGTGTTAAATAAAATAAATAGTCAATAATCTAGGAAAATGATACACGCGCTTGCACTTTACTTTCATAGTCGTTTTACAAATATTTATTTACATTAAGAATGCTATCTCAAAATATTCTTAATTTTATAAGTTAAAATAAAAAATATAAAAAGTCAATCTAACACTTAAAACGTTTGTGTACTAACAAACTTGACTCATGCACACTACACACTGCGTGTACTGTAGTTATCTCTTTTTTCAACTAATAATTAATAACCTTGTAAACGTAACAATGGAGAGGATATTAAACTACGTGTCACCATTCTTTCGATTTACCTGTATATGTATAAACTCTTCAAGTGGTCGTCGAGTTTCGGTAGCGAATTAGAATTAACCTAATTTCAATTTAACAATAACTATGTGCTCATTGCACAAGGTCTGACCTAAATTATTTTATTTTATTCGAAGAAAAAGTAAATTATTTTAGGCAATTTCCTTAAAAATAATTTATACAAATACTCCTACCGAAAAATGGCATCTGTTTCTCGGGATAAATACGAAATTCTTTTACCTAACAGCTCGAGGTATGGAGCAGCTGTGGTGGTTTCTGTAAGTGTTATTATTGTAACTAAAAAGGCTTGTTTAGCGAGACTCAAATTTAATATATAACAAATAGGACACATACAACAATGCACTTAGGTTAAAACACCACATTTGGTAAGGTTACCATAATCATGAGAGAGGAAAACAAAGAATACGTTGCAGGACTTTTTTGTTTTAAAGTACAAAATGTCATATCTAGGGTTTATTTTAAAGTACAAAAGTCATTGCTAGGGTATAAAAAATGAGGAAAAATTATTTATATGACAAAATTAGGCTGTATCCAAATAGTCTACTTCTTGTGCCATTGACCCTTGTCAGTCACTTGTTAGTTGCATTGGCAATCACGTGATCAACTGTAGATCCATCCAAATAGTCACGAAGTGTGCTGATGCACACCTCACCCACCCTTGAGTCCAGGGGTGACAGCAAGTCACCCTTGACACACCCTTGATGCGGTGTTTGACTGGCAGTTGGTGTGTGAAGGATAGTTTGCCGTCCAAGTAGTCTATTTCAGTCTTCTATCTCAAGTGTGTGAAAAGTGCACATTATTAAGTCTGCATCAAGCCAAGTGTATTTGATTATTTGGATACAGCCTAAGTAAAAAGATCACTTCAAACAAAACACCTCTTCAAATAATAGTCACACAACAATATGTTTGAATTAGTTGCACATTAACTAAGGCATTGTTTCAAAGACTGCCCCAGTCAAAATAATAGCTTCCTTAAATTGAAATAATTTAACTTGATGCATATTGAAAGGACAGTATTTTTAGCATTACATACTGTTATGAATAGTCTTGTAAAACCAGTTAGGCCTACAATAGCTTCTTTCATTACCTTCAGATGATGACACACCTTTAAAAATATGAACCAATATAAGACATCATTTAAACTATTAAAAATATTATTCTTATCATTGTTTAATTTTTATCTTCTTGACAACATCATTTGTTAAAAAACCCAAAAATGCATTTGAAAAATAATGCGTCCGGATCTATATTTTAGGTCCCAATAAGAGGACATTTATGGATAAAATATGACATATGCTAACCCTGATGAGTGGCCCAAATGTAATAATAATAATAATAATAATTAGCACCGCGTCTTGCTACCCGTTCGGGTTATACGCTTTAAGTACTAATTACTCTAATGGATTAGGAATTGGGAAGGTTGAATTAGAGGAAGTGAACCCGCATATGCGTGGAGGGAGAGTGGAAAACGATTTAGGAAAAACCACCTCCAGTTCACCCGACCAAGATTCGAACCTTGATCTCCCCGTCCTCGGCAGTCGAGCTCAACACGACAAGCGCGTTAGCCAACTACGCCACCGAGGCGGGTCCCAAATGTAATAGTATAATATATGATTATGAGTTGTAACTCCAAAAAGTTAAAACTTACAGGAGATGTTAAAGTCCAAATCTAAATCTAAATAATTTTTTAGGTGAATTCATGGGAATGGTACCTACACTTCTAAAGACAGAGTATTATGATTTTTTTCTTTTTGTTACTGTATTTATTATATCCTACTATTAAAAAACTGTTGGTGCTATTTTGGAAAAAAATATTCCTTTAAATATTTATAGCCTAATCTTCTGTTGTTTGGCTGATTTTATTTTCTGTTTTTTTTTATAGATCCTACCAGAATATCAACAAACAATTTTACTATAGCTATTATTTGATTCACTAACTTAAATTAATATTGTGTGTATTAGAAATGAGAATTTTTTACTTTTATGACAAAGCAAAAATACTTAAAACTGCCATAAGATGCCCACCATTCCCAATTACATTGTTATCATGTTACTTTTATAGCCTACTCTTATTTTTTATTTTGAGAAAATGTAATGCAGTGTATTTTTTATTTTATTTTTATTATTTTGTGTTTTTTATAAAGTTATGAGGCTTGGGAAAGACAAATTTTATATTAGGCCTATAATTTATTGTAAATAGTTTAGCTTAATATAAATAAATAAGCCTTACCTCCTAAGAAACAACTTAAATTCATCATCATAATCAAATTACAGTTCCAGTTTCCCAGATAATGTTGGTGAGCCTGCACCACTCTGTTTTATAATAGCTAACAAATCGGCAAACTTCCCAACTCCCTAATTTAAACTTCTAACCCCCTTTTATAGAATTACACCAATATAACATTGCAAGCCTCTTAACTTAAATTAGTTTTGATTAAATTATTTTTTCAAAACAGATTAATATTCCTTTTGTTTCACTTGCAATTACAGAAATTCTAAATAACTGGATCCAAGCACCATAATTATAGCCTACCATGATACATCTCTCAACATGGCTCAACATGGAAAATATGTGCGTTGGAAGAAGTTACAATCTTTGCGGGGGATAGATTTTCCTACATTGGAGTTAGAAAGATAAAAAATTATGTTTTTGTGAGAGTATTCCAAATTTTCGTTTATTTAAGATCTTTTAACAGCACATCAAATTAAAAATTCCTGTTCAGTTAGCTTTAAATTGTCAAAATCACATACAAGTGGAGTAACGAGGTTTACTAATTAGGTTAACTAGGCCTACATATAGTATATTGTATGAAGATAGGATAGCTGATTGTTTAACATAATAAACTTTCCCTGGAGTTTTGTGGCACTCTTTAATTTATTACCCGCTTCGGTGGCTGCATAGTCCAAGTCACTACTCTCGAAATAGACTAGACTGCCCAATACAGGGAGACCAGGGTTTGATCCTGGTCGGATGTACTAAATGGTTTTCCACACACACTCAACACAAACACAAATGCACTTTCTTTAAATTCAACCTTCCTAATCCCTAACACAGTAGTGCATTTAGTACACAGGCGTATAACCTGAACGGGCGGTGATTTCCAAACACCCCCACTGATCCACTCGCGATCACTTGACCCCCAGCCCTCCACCAGATTAGAACTGTTGAAAACTAATATTAAAGTAAATAAGTAAATCACCCAAGATGGTATTGATACACAGTGAAAATTAATAATTGTTGTACAATTTTTAACGAAAAAAGCCTTAACATAGTGTGTTAGTCTATCCCATCCAATTAATCTCACTATGTTCATAATACACAGATCTAAAGCACATTTCAATTAGAAAATAATTCACAATTTAAAAAAAGAATACAAATAATTATGGGATTAATAGTAACATTTTCTTAAGTTTAACTACAAAAATGAGAAGCCTTAACAAAATCCTAATGGTTAGTTAGCGGGGCGGGGGGATATTGTCCTCGCGCCTCACTACCTGTTTGGAATATATACTTATGAACTAATTACACCATTGTGTTAAGGATGAGGAAAGTTTCACTCAGTTGATGTGTACCTAAATTCATATGGAGGCAGAGTGGAAAATCATTTATGACACACCAACCTTAGCACACCCGACCAGGCTTCAAACCACAATCGCCTTCCATCAGCATTCTAGTATATTTTAAGCATGACGCCTTAAGTGGGTCTTGGGTAGGAAAAAAGCAGTTACTTACCTGACATGTTTTGATAAAAATAAATCCTTGATTTGATGTGAATATTTGTTGTTGTTAATTACCATTTTTATATCAATGAATCGTGCAAATTTTGCGTCATATTATTCATTGTTGGATTAAGCTATGTAATTTCTGGAAGGTCATGTCTGGGAGTTCAATGTAAACTAATATTGAAAGCTTTAATTGTTGAATTACAATGTGAATGTTTGATTTCAGTGTGAGGACGACGACATCACCTACGAGGAAGAAATGGACGATCCTCAACTAGGGGTCAGTACACAGACCTTGGTATCCTCAAAAGGAGAGTTCCAGTCTGCCAAGAAATTACCTCAATATTTAGCAGCTATATCAGGTATTTAATTTTGTTTGAAGGCCCACACTTTCACCTCTGTGCAAACTTTACATTTGTTTTTTCTCAACTCCCATTCATGTCATGATTATTATTATTATTATTATTATTATTATTATTATTATTAGCACCGCGTCTTTACTACCTGTTCGGGTTATACGCACTTACGCTAATGTGTAATGGTAGGGTGATTGTGAGATGAAATGAAGGACCTACAGTTTAACGTGGAATCCGAACCACGGTGGAGGCCTGGCATTCCCCACATTCACAAGATGTCTTGTCAGAGGTGAAGGAGGGGTTTGGTAATCAGATAAATCTGTGCCAGGACCGAGGATTGAACCCCGGCTGCCAGAACAGAAGTCTGACACCTTACCCCTAGACCACCAGGTCACCCCATGTCATGATAACACTAGGATTAAACTTGATTTAACTTTACTAAAATACCCCTTTAATAAATTTGCCTGGCATTGTGAGCCAACTATTAAATTAGAGAGTGAGTATCTTAGGTTTGAGGTGGGTCCTTTTTTGAAATTTTTGTTCAATTTAATTTGTCTAATCTGTATAAATGTCAAGCTCATTTATCTTGTTTTGCCGGTGATGGGAGGTTTGGGTTTGAATCTAGGCTGTATGTACTGAGAACAACAGTCTAAAATAAAATGTCACTTTAGGTAGAAATTTAGGGTGTGATATCTTTAGGAATATTGAACTAAACATATTATTTTAAAAGCATTTTCTATTTAATATAAGGTACTCTAGAATATTCATAACATATACAAATAATTATTATATGTGTCAGCTGAACGAATCAAACCTATCCCATATGCTTTCACACAACATTAAAACCAAAAAACTGCCCCAATTGGGATCCGAACTTTGACCAAAGAAAAGCCTAGCACTTAAGAAATCTTCCCATTAACACTAGATCTTTTCATTGTGTTTTATTACATAACATGAAAATCTGAATAGCACAGAAGATTATTTCATTACTCTTTACTCACTTGACAACCTCTGTGGTATAGAGTTCAAGGCTACAGATCTATAGATCCTGGATTCGATCCAGGATATAACGGAGTCAAACTCGGCTACTTGAATGAATAGGTAGTGGTTCTGGTCTAAAAAACTGAGCTTAACAGCTGGAGGATTTGTTGTGGTGACTAACATTGCTAACAGCGGTGGCTGCTCCCTCAGTTTAGCATGATCTTGGCCTCACATCATGGAGGTTTTTTTTTCACACTCAGTGTTTTAATATTTTTATAATATTATTTATTTGACATCACATTCAAATTGTTTCGCAGTGACTATT
The DNA here is from genome assembly GCA_901482245.1 of Timema douglasi. Lineage (NCBI taxonomy): Eukaryota > Metazoa > Arthropoda > Insecta > Phasmatodea > Timematidae > Timema > Timema douglasi. Next base: position 349,392 of record CABEEJ010000202.1, read on the forward strand.
GGTGCTTTCGCTTTGGGTAATGTCCTGGCATGGACATCTCCTACAGCAGATGAACTATCACAAACTACCAACAACAACCTCACCTCCACTTTAATGACACAGTCTGAATGGTCATGGGTTGGATCTCTTATGAATATTGGCGCAGCTTTGGTTGTACTTCCAGTTGGTTACCTCATTGACAAGATTGGTCGCAAGTTTACCATGTTGGGACTGGTGTTTCCATTCACTGCGGGGTGGTTCCTTATGGTCTGGGCCAAACAGGTGTGCTATATTAACTTAATATGTTTCTAGGTTCCACACCTTTGTTCAGTCGGTAGCGTGTCTGTCTACTGAAATAAGGATCTTGGGTTTGATTCCCAGCATGGCCGGAAAATTTGTCATTGGTGAAATGTCGGTTTCCCCTTTCACATTGATGAATTAATGGCCGAGGGCTGAGCATTGTATGTTCTATATATGTTAGTTTATAAGTAATGTGCTTATATAATCAGTCGAATCAGAAAGTGCACATTAAATACCTATATTACTTATATATATTCTAATTAGTTACTATTAGTTACTATAGACTGGTGGATTAGTTACACAGATAATGTGCCTGACTATTCTTTCCTGAAAGCCAGGGCTTTTTCCTGTACAAGTGTAGCCTTTTCCACATAATGGTTTCCCATCTTCTCTTCAGGTAAATGCTGCAGCATTTTATCTAATTTTACACTTATCCTGTTTAAGTCACTGATTGCCATTACTATAACTAAATGTAATGCAACCAATAAAATGAAAAATATGGAGACCTATTAGTATAATTGTATAGTTTAAAGTGTAAACCTTTCATTGGAACAAAAAACCAACTTTATATAAACTGAACTCAATTGTAGCTACTGAATAAACCAGATGAATTAAGGTACAAAAAGTGAACCCACCCACTTCTAATAGCACATAAGAGAATGACATTATTGATGTCAATTGTTGCAGACAGTGCCCTTGTACTACGTGGGTCGTATAATCACTGGTATGATGGGAGGAGCTTTCAGCCTCACAGCACCTGTCTATGTTAGTGAGATAGCCGAGAGTGATATTCGAGGAACTTTGGGAACTTATTTCCAACTTATGGTCACAGTTGGGATTTTATTTGTTTACGTCCTTGGCAGTCAAGGTAAAGTATATACTTGACATGGATGGTTTAGTTTTTGTCTTATTTTACACAGAAGATCTAAATTACTAGAATATCAGTCAGTATTATATATTGTTCTCCAAACCACGAAAGGCTCATGCTGAATTTAAAGAGAAATTGTTTTTGGTGTATTTTTCTTGGGAATTTTGTTTCACACTATCTCCTAAATTTTGATTGGACAATACCTTTATCTAGAGGAAGGGAAGTATACTAATGGCTTATTTTCTTTTAAAAAGCAGAATTGTAGCGTGGTGGCTGGGCTGTGTTAACTCTTTTCATTTACCTACTCTGAGCTTGTCCTAATTCTTTTTACCAAATTCTCTTGTGTTAGTAAACAAATAGGATAACATTAGTACAATGCCTCTCGGATCAATAATATTAAAGCGAAGTTATCCTTTTTTTTTCTTAATTAATTAAATTTTTTATGACCCCTTGAAAAGTGCTTAAATGAGTGCACAGCCCTAGTAAAAAACCTGTTGGAGCTGGGTGATTTAAAAAATACAAATTCTTTTGCGATCATATTTGAAAAAATTTGGAAATATGAGTTCGTTATTTTATTGGTATTAATAATATATAAAGTGATGGTTGTATATAACATGACTTTACATATTCATCCTTGAAAGAAGTTTAAGTAATTTTAGTGTTCTTACTTTATCAAATCAACTAAATTCCATTTGAAAATACATAGGGGTGTGTGAAGTTTTGAAACTTCAACCTGACCTTGAAACAAATGTCAACTTCAATTTCTCTTTGAAAAAAAATCTTGCTTCAACAATTATTACGAAGCATCGCCAATCAAAATATTGAGAGATAAAATACTCAATATATTGTCATTTAATCCAATTTTGAGCTGTTTCATGTATTACAAATTAATATTTATTTGGAAGGGGG
>CABEEJ010000203.1:0-47989 GCA_901482245.1 Timema douglasi
ACCACCTTTGAATCACTATAAAATAACTTGAATTGGGAGCTCCATCGATTTGGCTCCATGTTGGACCCACAACCAGGAAGAAGACCCTCTCTACTATTCAAAAACCTTCCAATCTTCTAAATTTAAAAATGTTCTATTCTTACTTCCAAATCAAAAGAGAAAACAAAATATATATAAATAAAAACGAAAATGAATTGTTGGCTATAGACTAGGGAGAAAATCACAATGAAATGTAGGTTTAATATTAATATTGAAATATAGCCAATGGAATGTGAATAATGTTTTATAAAGAATTAAATGTTTATTTCCTTCTGTCAAAAATTGAACAGCCCGCTTGTGTTTTCTTCCTTCCTTCCTTCCTTCTTCTTTTACAAATCACTTGTTTGATAGCACTGCGCATGCGTTAAAACAAACATGGTCGGCTTTAAAAATTAATACAAGAGTCAAACACACTTCTTAAAAGGATAATTAATATGTTTAATAAAAGGTAAGTGTTCTTCCTTAAATCAAAATTCCTTATTTAATTTATTTAAAACAATGTTTTACGTTGTTCCTTTCGTCCTTTTACTTTATTTAATAGATGTAAATAGAATCATTAGTCAGGCCGGCAACCAGCTGACAAACTTCGAAGATTTCACGCGAAAATAAATTGGAAATTGTTCACAAAAGTAGAAAAAAATATGGAAATACAAGGTAGGGTGGCAAATAACATCACAATATATATATATAAACAGTGATTATTGTGATTAACTGGATAATAATATGTTGGTTTTGAAGAGGAAAACTTATTAAGGGTGGTTTACTCGAAACCTATTTTTGATCATTAACTTTGAGGCCATAATAATACACAATATTAGAACGTTTGTGTTTCCGTGTCGTAACGTATATTTTTTAAATTTAGATGGTTGCCTTAATTATCTTATGCATAAATATTATTTTTATAAATAAGGTTGGATACGTAGTTTACGATTTAGTTTTTTTTCTAATAGATCTACTTATTAAGATACAGTTTGAAGAAAATAATAAAAAAGAACAGGGTTTGGTAGAAATGTCTGAAATAAGTAAAATCATTATATACAGTAAAATATAAAATTGTTTATGAATGAATTTAAAAAAAACTTTAAAAATAAATAGTATTTTACAAAAACAAATAATCAAAAACTTCTTTCTTCGGAATTTTTATGCAGAAAATGAATCTAGAAATCAGATCAATGCCTGTTTCCTGAATTGTGTCGTTTACACTACTTAAATAGAAAGTCCAGTGAGTCACTCCTGTGGCATTGCACTTGTAAAATATATCTTATTACTCTTATCTTTATCTCTTATTATTGGTTTTGAAAATTATCTCTCAGCCGTCACAGTAATCACAGGCAATATGGCAAATAAAACGTAAGCTGTACATACCTTGAGAAATCTGGAGAGACCAATTTTAATTTGGACAAATAATGACTTTAGTCAGTTGTCTGGCTAAATAATATTCCATATGCATCATCCCTGTTACAGGGCACAGTTTTAATCACCTGGCGTGCCTGGATACAGTGGATACGTAGATTTAGGGGCATAGTGGTATTTTATGAGAAACATTTAAAATTAAGAGAAAAAGTTCTGGATAAATTTATAGATGCCTATGACACATATTCAAGAACTGGTGAGATTCCCATTTAGAGAAAATAAAGATAAGTCTAAATATCCACTTTATTTATTTTGTCCAAAATGTTTTCTGTCAGAAAAACTAGTAAAATACATAGCCTAACTCATGTTCCCTTCCCCCTTCCCTTACTCCTCTGTTAAAAAAATATCATGCAAATGAACTGCGCATGCGCAGAAGGAGGTCCAACTGTACTTGTTACTTAGCTGGCAAAAGTACAAAGTTCACCCCCTTACGGGCTGGTTATTATGATCTCAGTGCGGTCATCCACACACAATACTATCGTATAGCTTGGCTGCACGTTACGCTACTTTGTGTTGTGTTTCTCTGATGCGGAGTTTCTTTGTCACAGGATCCTTTCAGGACTTCTGAAGTGTACGAGGCGAAGTGAAGTTGTGCCACCTCGGATACTTCTGTCCCGCACACAAAAGAGGAAAATGGAATGGGGATGAGGGCAAAACAAGGAGGAATGTATGACCCTAGCGAGCTTAGCACGAGTTCACGTGAGGTTATGATATTATATTACTACAACCCTACATTGTCACCGCTACTAGACGTACTGTTGTTACTTTTACTTCTACAATTTATATTTGCTATCATAATTCTGCCCAACAGTCGTGGAAACCATTTGTATCATAATAATTTTAAAAAGACTTACCTACGCTACATCATTAGAAATTCCAAAGTTCATTGCCGCACTCACAAAAGTAGGCCACCTACCCCTATAATTATTGAGCTAGTTTTATCCAGTCCACCTCATTACACCATATCTCTTTCAAGTACATTATATTTGCCATCTTCACATTTGTGTCTAAGTCTTCGCAATGGTCTCTCCCATTGGGTTTGTCGGTCAATACTCTAAACAATGTTCTAAATTTTCCCATTAGTGGTGAGTGTCCTATCCACAGTATTCTAAGAGACTTGCCTATATCAACAATATCTTAGGATAAGTAAAGTTTATGTCATTCATAATTTTGTAACCTCCTCCACTACCTTGTATCCTCATTCCTTTGTGGGATGAAAATATATTCATAAGCCCCTAAACTTTTTTCGTCATATAAGGTAATAGACCACATTTCAGACTCATATAAAACTACCAGTAAAAATATTGTTATGTATATTCTGAGTTTTACATTTCATTTACATTATCAACAACTTACTGGTCAAATAATGAATAAGGCTAAGACTAATACAGAATAAGTAGATTAGAAAAGAGAGTGGATTTTAAATACAATTCAACTAATAATTAGCATTAGTAACTAAGGAAGACATGTAGACATATTTTTTATTAGTTAAAAGATAAGTTTTCTAGGTCTAAAATTATGGAAATATGTATTTGGTTTATTCACAATCAAGATTAAGGGAACTGAAAACCCCACTAGCTATTTATATTTTAGGATTGTCTAAAATAACGAGATTTTGATACAGGTGAGTTGGTGGTATTATGACATCATACGTTCGGCTTTTGTATACAGAATCCGGACTTGGTATACTGGTTGACGAACAAACACTTCGAGATATTGCACAGTGGTGCTGACTGTCAACCTTGTATAAACTGAAGTGTTTTTTATCTTTAGTTATTGGAATATTTTATTGTATCTACACTTAATATTTTCTAAAAATGAGTGGAAAAGTGAAAGATTAAATAGTTAAAGCTTCTGGTAGGAAACGTAGGTTTCATACTCCCATCTAAACAAATCCTTCTTAAGAAAATTTGGATTTTAAGACGAACATGGTTAACTGGAGTTCTCCTTCTACTTGCCTTAAAGATTTAAATGTTATACCACAGCTACATTTTTTGTATGTCTATTTGCACTCTCTTTTCCAAAGTCACAATTAAAAATTTAACATTTTCAGCCCTCAATATTTATTTGTAGTGATCTTTTTACCACATTCCTTCTAAATTTAATTTTTTTACTACATTGAGAAATAGTTGTTTACTATTAATTTTTCAGGATTTGAGGCCACTCTTACCTACCTTCTTTTCTCCAATTAACTCGTAGAAATTTCAAAGTTTTGAATATATTTAGTTAACTGGAGTTGTCTCGCAGCCCTTCTGCCAAATTTTAACTTTCTAACTTATATAAAAATTTGTTTCTAATTATAGGCTTCCCATTTCCTGAAATATAATTTTGAAATTTCCCAATTATAAACTTTTCTGATTGCTTAGGGCAATTTGGCTATCTTTCCGACCAACAAAATTTGATTTTTGCAGGCCCAAGGGTTGGATAAATACGATTAAAAGTAAGTAAGTGAGTCTCACACCTTTTTACTTTCTAGGTGAATAAATGAAAGAAAAAAAACTCAAATTTTCACACAATTCTAGAAAGAAGCCTTCATTTAAAAAAATTCAAGGCTTTACCTCTGCTGTTTCAAAAGATATATCAAAGAATTTTGTAAACATTCAACTACGCTTTTACACCCTTTAGAGGTGAAATTTTACAAAACCCCGTCTTATCTCTTGCCTATGGTTTAAAAGGAACTTTCAGGCAAAATTTCGAGTTTATAGGCTAAAGAGTTGGGAAAATACGGTGAATGAGTTAGCTAGTTCTACCTTAGGTGTATATATATATATAAACGGCCTTGATAAAAAAATAAAAAATACTATGTAGAAATTTTCAGTAATCTCCAAATTCAACCAATCCCCAATAAAGTTCCCCAAAAAACTCATCAACACCAATCAATCGACAATGTTATCATTGCAATACTTCCTAAAAACGAAACTACAAAAATAGTGCATGTCCATATCTATTCTTGTTACAATATATCTGTATTTATAATGTTACTGTGTAACTATATACTAACCAGCAATTACCCAATATAAATTAGGGGAGAAGGATGAGAAAGAAACTCCATTATTATTCTCAAGAGGGAATCATGAATGACAACGAGAAAAAGATTTCATCAGCCCATTTGTTCAGTTATTGAACCCAATCTTCACCACTCAAGAACCATCTCTTCTCCACTCTTACCCTCAACCACCATGTGGTCATCTCTGAGGTAGTGTAAATACTCATGTTGAATAATATTCCCAAACAATTTTCTTTTCTTTTTATTATTTAGAGTATGGCATATTGATATTGACAGTGAGCCATGGAGTAAGTAGTTCAGTCACCGTGTATGTAGAATTTTGACCACTTTGTTGTAACAGAACGTTGCCCATGGTAGGCCTATACCGTGGAGGTTGTCTACATGTCATAACCACAATGAGATGACGATAGTGATTATGAAGGTTTGTAGCCAGTGTAGATCTTAAACCTAACTTAAAGTTAACCAGATCTTGGTGGCCATAGGGACAGTTCCCCTTTCGGGAAAAATATCTATGACACCACCGGGAACCGAACCCTAGACTTCTAGATAGTTAACCAGAGGCACTGATCAATAGAACAAGAGGCTGGCCTTCACAAACAGTTAGACCCCACATAGTTTAATTGGTGGGCACCAAAACACGAGAAATGAATTATCAATTTGGGGAACCTCTTTTATTACATAGCAAGGAAAATTTATATTTGTTCTTCCAGATCCCTTAGGGCCAGATTCTACGATGTAGTAAAAAACAAATATTTGGCTGCAGATGATGTTCTTTTGTTTACACTAAGTTCACCACACGGAAAATTAAGTATGAAATCCTTTAATATATGAACCAAGTGTGTGTGAAATGTAGCCTGTCATCTTCATACCTTATTTTCTAGAACAAACAGGTTGAGGCTATATCTGAGAAGGAGGAGTCTTACCAGGGAGTTATTAAATGAGGACGGGGGACTTTTACCAGGGGGTCTGGGATACGGCATATGGAATACCCCCAGGTTTAAAGGGGGAGAGGTATCCTCTACCAGAAATTTCTAAATTTAATTCTCAAAAAGTGCTTTTTAAGGTCATCCTATTTTTCTGGAAATAAGATAAAAATAAATGTCAATATAAATAAAATAAATTCTTATTTATAAAAAAAATTATAATATTTTTTAAAATGTAGGTTCAATGACTATTTTGTTTTTGCTAGTTTTGACAAACCGCTCATTTACTTGTTGTTCAGAAGAACTAAGCCAACAAGGCTGCGTTGCACCAAATCTGTCCTCAGATATGTTTTGATTAGATGGAATGGTGATATTACCAGTTACCCTTAACACTCTTTGAAATACTTTAATCTGAATTCTCCCACAATATTATAAATACGTGTTCGTTTGTTTGGCTCTTTTCATGCCGCCTTTCCCGTTGATCCACTCAGACGTCTCGCCTTATCAATTAGGGGGGAGATTCCATCCTTCCCCCCACCCCTGTGGATCCGTCCTTGGTGCCCACCGATGCGATTCTAAGCTTATTAACACAGTATGAAGAAATAAAAATGATTGAGCTAGAAAGTAAAACGATAATATATTTTTTCTGAAATAATATGGAATATTGGAGAAGATTTGTAGGAAAGTAGGATATGGTGCCCTCAGTTCATAGTTTATTTTTAATGGTGTGTTTCTGTAGAACCTTTTTGAATTGTGCTAAAAGTTAATTCTCATAGTTACACAGAGTTATTATTTTAAAAAAGTTCTCAAAGTAGTAACTTAAACAAATAATGTATAACATATATTTATTATTTATGAGGATAATAGTATGTAATTGGTTTTTCTCGTATTAGCTATCAATTTGTTGGTTATTAAATATTTGTTTAGATTATTCAGGTTTTATTGCATATGCACTATAGTGGTTTCTGTATTTACACGTGATTTGTTAAATTACTACCGTGTTTAAGTTTGCTTAGATCTTTAAATTAGATAAGGAAGAGAGTAGGAACAAGGCCACTAACTTGTAGTACGCAAGTGTTTACATGTATTAACCTATAGGCTATAATATAATGTGAATATAGAAAATACACCTGGATCGGGATTTGAACCCTGTTCATCTGGTTTTGCGCTCTGATCACTCTGTTGATTGAGCGATCTATGAATTTTTCCTTTTCACTGAAAATTAGAAGCAAGAAAGTGACATATGGCGGAAATCATTTGTACTTTCTAGACATTAATTAACAAATCTAAACTATTTACACACTCAAGGTGTGGCAGAAGGGAGCGCAAGTATTTTTACAGTTTTAAAGCATTACATTTTTTTGCCCTAAATAAATTAAATACTTCTCCAGTATCAACATGGAGTTTAGTTTTCTGCAGTTGCTAATATCAACAGATCTTGAATATCTGGTAAGTGTATCCTGGAATTTTGTCAAAACTTTTTAAATAAGGAGAAGAAGTTTTGACAAAATTCCACAACACCCTTGACAGATATTCAAGATCTGTTGATATTAGCTTGTGCAGAAAACTAAACTCTATGTTGCTACTAGAGAAAGATTTTATTTATTTTGGCCAACAAATTTCAATTCTATAAAAACTGTAAAAATACTTGCGCTCCATTCTTCCCCACCTTAATAAGGATAACAACACATATCTAGGTCTTGTCTGGAGGAGATAAAGTAACAAAGTCTCGATATACTCTTTGTTAGTGTTGGCTTTGAAAAAAGGAGTCTGAACGTATGATCGCATTTATAAATACATAACTCGTGCTCGTATTCAACCAAAAACAACTCTATAGCATCAGTCCACAATCGATCCATACCGACGGATCAGCCGCTTTCTACTGGCGAAGATAATGGAAATTTCTGCGTGTTTAGGGTTTAATGTTGTTAGCTCAACGACACAGTTTTCTAGACCAGAACCGTTATTTTACTTTATTAAAGTAGCTGCGGCCGGGGTTCAATCCTAGGTCCCGGCAAAAATTTATCTGATTAGCAAACCCTTCCTTCACCTCTGACAAGACATCTTGTGAATGTGAGGAATGCCAGGCCTCCACCGTGGTTCGGATTCCACGTTAAACTGTAGGTCATTCATTTCATCTCACAATCACCCTACCATTACACATTAGCGTAAGTGCGTATAGCCCGAACGGGTAGTAAGACGCGGTGCTAATAATAATAATAATAATAATAAATTTAAGTAGATCCTTATTTGTCATCAAGATTGTGCGTTGATCCCATTAAATACCCTTTGCTTAAAAAAAAATCAATCTGGAAGCATTGAGGACCGAAAATGGGACCTCTGTGTCTGAAAGCCAGGTACTTTGACCAAATGACCGCAGAGGCGGTTACATTTTCAAACTAAACAATTTAAAAAAAGTTTTAATAAACATGAGTAAGTTTATGGTATGCAATTCAAACAGAGGTTTATTTTAGAAACACGTATTACTACCCGTTCAGTTATACGATTATGTACTAGTTACGCTAATGGTTTTATGGATTAGTAAGGTAATATTTAGATGAAGTATATCGGCATTTTCATGGCGGAAGAGTGGAAAAACATTTTTGAAAAACCGCCCTCGATACACCTTACCGAGATTCAAACCTCGATCTCCTCATCATCGGCAGTCTAGTCTATTGCGAGAGTAGCGCGTTAGACCACGTGACCAACTAAGCGTGTAATATTGTTTATTAAATGTTCTTCCTTTCCGCCCTATTATTGTAATTAAATAAAGAGTGCCCATACTGATAATAAGGCAAAGTGAAAGAAAAAATTGTTAGTTAATATTTTTAGAATTATTTGTACCCGATTTGTAATTATTTTTAATATTTCTTTATGGTTGCTGCTGATGAATGAACAATAATAATTTCCCTGTTATTTCCAAGTGTTGGATAACGGATTGCGAATATATCCGATATTTTTTTTATCAGTGTATTTTTTTATACTCAGTATTCCCATCAGCATCATTTTTATTCTTAGACCACCTGAAGGCTATTTCTGTTGTTAAACGAACTGTTCACAATATTTCCACCAAATGTAGTTTTTTTTTTTCTAAGCAGAGATGGTTTAAGGGTGTGAGGTACAGCGAATTGCGTGGGTGAGGTTTTGGTGGAGGGGGATGGAAGATAAAATAGGGGAAGGGGGTGCGCTCATGGGGTGACTCTGGGAAAAGCAAAGGGGTCCATAGCGAATAACTGATCATCCGTGTATAGGGGTGCTCTAGTACTTTTTTTCATCCTATCTCCCTTGCTCGTTGCAAAAGGATGTATCACGCGTGTAGAACGCATACGCACATATACGTGAACGTGGAAGCACACACACACATATACACACGCTCTATAAATGTGTGAGAGTGGACATGAGTGGGTAATGTGAATATAGTCTGTGCAGATCAAATACCACTACGGTGGGAATTATAAGGTGTAATTATGTGTGAATATTATTTTGCATTATTTATTATTTTGTTTGCGAATGCAATTATTGTTGTGGAAGCATAGTACTTTTTTTTAAGAGTATTGCATTCATTTAAATATTTATAGCATAAACGTGCGTGTTTTGAACATATTTTTAGCCTTGAATAAAAAAATGTAAATAGTTATATTTTTAATGTAGTCCTCTTTCACTTATCGAGATATTCCATTTTTATGAATGCAAATATTGGCTTGAAAATAAATGTTTGAACTACTGTTCAGCAGAATATTTGTATACACTACCTACATTTTTTTATTATTTTAATCGACTCAGTCATTTCAAAAAGGCCATATTCCCATATTTTTTTTTGCGAGAACTCACTTTATCCCTTTTTTGAATACTACTATGTAAGGTGCATATTCCACGTGAAAACACCACTTATGAGGCTTCGATGCATTATATCTGTAAGCGTTCCTTTCGTAAAGGCCATATGTCCAGAGCTATGGAGTTTTATCAGCAAATTTGACTGCATGCATCACTACAGTTATTGTATGATTGTTAATTAATCAAATACGTAGACATTTTTAAGCCGATACTTGCAATGTACTTAATATAAGCTAAAGCCCTGTCAATCGTTCACTCACTCGTGATAAGGTCTGTAAGATTAAAAATTTTCTTGAAGGTTAGGCCCAAGGCAAGAAAAAAAAAAGGGTTTTGAGAAATTTGAACTCTAAGGTGTGGAAAAGAGGGATTCAAAGTTTTCAAAATTCACTTATGTATCTTTTTACTTAGCGGATGTTGAGCCTGGGAATTCAAAAAGATAGTTCCTTTCAATAAATTGGCCTAGAAGATGGAGATTTTGCTTAGCAGGAAGATACCGGGATTTCCCTTTATAACTAGAAATATTTTAATTTGGGAGATTTCAAAATGGGGTTTCAGGAAATTGTGGGTTTACAGTTATAAAAATAACTTTTTAAGTTGACGTAGAAAATTAAAATTTGGCAGACAGGTAAAGAGACAGCTCCAGATGACCAAATAAATCTTAAAATTGAAAATTTATAAAAGTAAAAAGGAGAAAAGGAGTTGCAGGTTAAAAATTTTAAAAAAAGTAGTGAACAGGCAATTAGAAGGAGTACTCCAGTTAAACCTATTTATTTTAAAATCATATATTTATAAATATTAGAGTTTAAATGTGGAGCTTTCAATTTCCAAAACTAATATAAACTGCTTTCGTGTGTGGTAGAAAATTGAAATTTGACAAAAATATATAGAGACCACTCCAAATAAACATAAAAGGTTGAAGAATTTAAATGGATAAAAAAATAAGTAGAAGGATGAAAGGGGAAAGTAAAAAGAAACTAATTGTTTAAGTGATACAGATATCTGCAATTTGAAATGAATGTAGAGAAATTACCCAATAACAGAATATGTGTTAAATATTTGGTATTTAAAAAGAGGGATTGTGAATTGGGAATCTCTAAATACCCTAAACTTAAATAATAAATTAATTTTCAGTGTGGTAGAAGATTCAAATTTGTAAAGCGGCTATAAGAACCCCCAAACAACCATATAAGTTCCGATCCTTAAAATTTCGATTTGAAGATGCAGTAAATGGTCAAGTGGGGTAGGGGTGTACCCTCAATTTTCAAAAACTATTATAAAACCCTTTTTGATGTGATATAGAATAGAAATTTGGCATGAACGTCAATAAGCATTCCCGGAGAGCCGAATAACGTCTGAATATATGGAACTTCAAAATGTAATCTCGGTAAATGTAAGAGCTTGAAATAGATAAAACTAACATAGAACATTACTTTTTAGTATGATTTAAAATTTAAATTTGGCAAGCAAGCAATTAAATAAATTATATAATATAACTAAATACATCTTAAAATTTCAAAAGGGGAGTGTAGTAACTAATTTTGTATGGCAAACAAAATTAAACTTAAAATAAACGAATACAAAAACTAAAACTTTTCTTAAAAGGAGAGTCATTAGCGTTGCAATAAAACTCGAAGGATTAATTAAAGCCTTTATATCAGTGACATAATAACTAAAATAAACAAGTTCTGGTGGCGTAGCTCAGTGAACGGTTATTTTCTTTGGCTAGCTATGATGCTTATTATCGATGTTTCTGTAGCAGATTATATTATGTATTTATGTTCTTTGGTGAACTTTGATGCTATTTTACTGAGAATAAGTATCTAGCAATATATTTGTTTGATTATTTTATTTTATAATCGTGCTTAGGTAAAGATTAAGTTGTTAATAGATTGTGTTTGTTTGTGCACTCAGTTTGTGAACAAGTTAGTAATTTGTTTTAAATATTTAATTTATTTTAATTAATTAATTATCATGATTGGTTTGGGATTGCAATAGTAAAATTAGGATTGTATAACTAGGAACCACCAAAAAGTAGATAGCGGGATGTTGAAAGTTCTAATTTGACATAAATTTGATGTTGCTTAACTGTTTTAAGAACGGATCAAACTGCTGGTCTAATATAAAACAAGTTTCATACAAATACACAAAAATGATCATGTTAGACCTGTAAATTTATATTTAAGAACTTAGTAATATTACAGTTTGTTTAATATACTATTCATCTTATCTAAAAATCCTGAACCCGTGCCCGAATCTCTTAAAACAAGACCAGCACAAGAGTATACTATTGTTTATCACAAACTCATAGGTAAATGGATTATGGTTATCTACAGGATCAGTCTTGATAGTTTGAATTATTTCATTTAAGTGAAAGATTGCACTGGATACAAGGTGAAGCAGGATGGTTCAGTGATAGATAATTCCTGAGCAAAGCTAAGGTTCCCAGGTTAAATTATCATGCCCAGATTGGCATTTATAACTTAATTGATTTATTAGAGGAAGCAATACTGAGATTGTATGGGCAGGTAATAAGGATGGTAAAGGATAAGATACCGAAGAAAATTATAGAAATGAATTATGTAGGAAAAAACCGCAAGGGAAGCCAATAAAGAGATGGGAGGAGAAAATAAGAGAAATTGTGCAAGTGAAATTACAAGAATGGCTGCAATTAAAGGAGGAGGAGTGCTGGAAGGATATACGAACATGGAGGCATTTTACTAAACTGATCCGGCCACAAGTTGGAAAAAGAGTTGAGTATATGATGATTAATTGAATTTAATTCATATTTAAGGACTGATCCTGTGGATGACCATCACGTATTAGTATGTGATAGGCCCACACGTGAATTAATAATACAAAGTACATGGCAGAATACTGTCAGTTACTAGTCGCCGTGAACCGTGATTGTAGATAGCTCTGAGTAGCCGATACTTTCAACAGTTACCACACTTAAACTCAATGAAAACTCACGAAAAATGGTCCAGAATATATGGGACTAGCCTGAATATCTCAACAGTAGAGCATTGTCACTCAAATCCAAGAATCCCGGGTTCGATTAATGTATAAAGGATGTCAATTTTCACTTAAATGAATGAGGTGTTTAACTTTCACACATTGGTATTATATTTTCTCTTCCATTCTGACATTTTATTACATTAATTGGAAGGCTAGTTGTTGGTCCTATAGTTATTATTGGTGAAATCGCAAGTAAAGTATATCATAATAGCTCTAATAAAATAATTCATATTAAAAGTTTGAAGTTTTTTTATCTCAAATATTATAGTGACATACCATTGAATCTTGAATATCCTTAAGGGCTTGAGGTCTCGAAAACTCAAAGGTCTCACCCGTAATATAAATATAATAATCGATAAAATGCTTGTCGGTTCACAGGATTCTATACTAGAATATACTTGTGAAGAGCGAATAGCTCTGACCTACATAGAAGTTCTACAAATAGGATACATAAAAATTAAATGAACAAAACCAGTCACTATTTGATTTAGAAACTAGTAAAATATTCAAATTTTAAGAAACTACGTCGGTTGGAATTAAACTGTAATCAAAACTTTATTTCGTGTTTCATGTCTTATACGTTCAGAATATCCATATTTAACTACGCTTTTTAGGGTAGGATGAGCATAAGACGATTTTAGATAAAAAAAAAATATTCCAGAATTTAAAAGTATGGCAAACTATTTACAAAAAAACACCCAGTAAAGATTTAAACTCTGACCTCTTCACCAGCAAATCAGACCCGATGATGTTGACACCTAAGTCCCCGTGTTCAATGATGCAGTTTTTGTGTTGGTTTTATTTAGCACCGCTTCTTACAACCCGTTCGGGTTAAACGCTTATGTACTAATTACGAGAGTGGTTTTAGGGGTTAAGGCTATATTAATAGGAAGTGTACCAACATTTTCGTGGATAGAGAGTAAAATACCATTTTGGAAAAAACCACCCTCAGTACACCCAACCGAGATGCGAATCTCGATCTTCCCATCTTGGGCAGTTCAGTCTACTGCAAGAGTAGTGAGCTATATCACGCGGCCACCACCCAGCGATATAGTTAGTATAGAATATATTGCTATTTGAATTATGCCAGAGAATGTATTTTCTAATTCTTCTTTCGGTAGGTGTTGGATGACCTTTTTCCCTTAGGATGATATATTTATAGCGTTGGCATCATTTAATGAGGGGGGAATTATTATAAACTAATGTGATGACTCAAAATTTAGCTAATCGATAGTGAGTATATAACTTAATAGTCCATCTCGCCCTATGGTTAGCACCTAAATTAGCTATGGAATATATACCCTAACTACGGTAATAGTGTAGATAAGTAGCAGATAGCAGAAGTTTCTTTATTGAAAACATTGGTTGAAAGTGACTAATGTCAACCTATTCGTAAATGGTTACTATTTGATTAGTTATACTATATTTTCAAAAAAAAGTTTATCAAATGATTCAAATAATAAATACTTTATAATTGGCATTTTAATAACTAACTGCAAGAACATAGTATATTATAAAAGAATTATGTTTCTTTGTATGTCGATTGTGGTAATAAGAGCTATTAGAGTACATGAATTAATAAATTAAAAAGTATATGTTCACACTAGTATCTTGTTTTTTAAACAGCGCATGAACACAACTGAAGACTGATTGTTTATGATATCATCAGCCTCCCTTGTCTAGGCTGACTTGCCATCTTAATTCATATAAAGATATCAGCATTTTAGAAGCTCTCATCCGAAAATCATTTTTAAGTGCACCATAGACGGCGCTTCGACATAATGAAACATTGAGACGGATATTTTAATAGGTTCGTGTTTTAATCAAGTAAAAATGGTTATAAGCAAAAAAATAATTGATTTTTTTGTGTGGAAGTTTTGACTTCCAAAAATAATAACAATATAATGTTATGGTGTATCACATAGTTTGGAGAATGGATACGTGATAGTAGATGTGGTAGTTTTCTCTACATATCACACATCTCGTGGATAAGGTATAGCTCAAACCAGACGTCACATTGTTGTGGATATATATGTATTCTACATTAATATACGGTAGAATTAATACAAGCAAAACAGTTGTTTTTTATATTTACAAAAAATGCAATCAAATTGAAAAATGACTATCTTAGAATTTAAAAAAATACTACTAAATTGATTAAAATTTCATTATTGTCAAGTTAAAATGCAGGAATCCTAATTTCAATACGTTTTCTTGTAGGAGCGTAATCTTGTACGTAATTCCATGATCACTCGACCTTTAGACAGACTCTTAATAGTAAGGTCAGACTTATAAAAATTAATGTAACTACTGCTACTCTTTATTTTTATTTTTTTCATCTTACAAACAGGTGACCTTCTTTGAATATTTTATCCTCGTATTTTTATCTTAACTATCTTGATTATAAAAGTAACATGGCACCAAGCCATTTTATTAAAACTAATGTTTTACTATTTTTTTCTGCAACAGAATGTATTTCCACATACTCGTACGTGGGTATGTGCTACTCTCTAGCGTGTGAGTGTGTTTGATGAGATCAAAGCGGTTTGCCGCTCTCGCTGTTTAGGAGTCCTATTCACGCCTGAAACCAAATGCATGCGCACCAGCAAACACACATCAAATATTTAGTTCAAAATGTGATATGAGGTAAGCCATAGGAAATTTAAAACAAAACTATATCTAGTTTTCTTAGCAGGGGTGGCGCCCGAAACTAAAAAAAACCCACAAAACCATCAAAATAATATATCATCCCAACCCCAAAAATATTGCAATGTGCTAGTTAGGGCAATACATGAATTTCTAAAATATCATTTTGTTAATTAAAGAATATAACAACAATATTCCTAATAAGTTTATGACATAATATTTTTCTAAACAATTCTTCTGTAACACATCAACTAAATTTGATATTATGATCATTCTTAATGAGTTTAGTTGGTGTCTTCCCTTAACACATACAAAAAATGTAATATTCCAAAATATTTAGCTACTAATGTCAGCCTTATTTGTGGCTACAAGCTATAGAGTGTTAGGATAGTCGCCGATAACGTTAAAGTCAAGGGGCGTTGAAAGTTTTTTTTCGCTAATGTTTTATGGCTTTGGTTCTCCTTCTTACATATTTTCAGCACGCTAATACGGACTAGAACTACATATTTTCTAATTCCTACACTTCATATTAAGCCACTATAACTTTGGTGCTTAAACGTAAGAAGACAAAGCTAATTTGGTTACGACTATATTAAAATGATTTCATATTTTTCTCTAACTGCAGTATTTAGTTTTGTATCTTAAAGAAAACCTTTTGTGTTCCTTCTGTTTATTTGTATAGCTGCAGTTTTATTTTTCAAATTGTATATTTAAATTACATTTAATTAAATTAGCTCATTTAAAATTTTTTCTATTACTTATTTTATTAGTAATGATTTACTTTAAATGTTTCAACCAACATTTCGGAGGGTAATATAGACGGTGTTATGCTGGAATTACAATCAACTTAACGTTACCCAACGTAATGTAACGTTCATATGCCATACAGAAACAAAGTAGAGTTCGGGATTACCCTGACGTTAAGGTAACATAATATAAACACACAAGAAAGACAAAACCAATTTACTTGAAGTGTTTGGAAACAGATTATTCATGAAAAGGAATTTCTAAGAGTTTAAGCTAAAAGGCTTGAATTTAACCAAATTTTTCTATTAATGGACATATTTGACAGTTATAAAAAGTTACTAGATTTACTTTTATGTATTCATAGTTATGAGAACTGGAGCTGTAACTTTTGAGGGATATAATAAATACCCATAAAATAAAACTAATATTTTGTTAATCTTTGCCAATGCTGACCGCAAAAATATGTTGTGTTTCCTAAAAAAGATCTCAAAGTGTTAATTTGTAAGAAAATCAAGTATACTTTCAATGGAAGCTTACTGAACGACGTTGCTTACTTTAGGATTTTGAAGATAATTTATGAAACGTATTGCATCTTAACTGGAAACTCCTAAGGACTCTAAGTAACATCACGCTTGGACGTCAGTGCGCAAAATAGAAAGAGAGGGGAGGATATTAGTAGTTCATCCTGCGTAGTTCATTTCTTACGAATTTACACACTCATTATACTATTTGCGCCTGGGTAAACTGACTTAATTTTTAGATCTACCTTTATCTTGTTTCCTATTCTAGATAGACATTTGCTTCAAAAACCAATTTTAATCCCCTCCCTGGCATGGGGATCTATACAGCCCATTTTTATAACTAAGCCAAATATGCTGAGTTGTAGATGATTTGTAAAAAATATACGTATTAAAAAAACACTTTAAGATTAAAAAAAATTGTGATAATGTAAGAATATTTTTAAAATTATTTGTAAATTAGCGGGTTTTACTCTAATTTAATATATGTTTTTAACTCCTTAAAAACCACTTTGGTGACCGCATGTTCTAGGGCGCTACTCTCACAATAGACTAGACTTCTGATTACGGAGAGATCGTGGTTCTATCCCGGTCGGGTGTATTGAGGGTGGTTTTTCCTGAATGATTTCTCACTCTCTTCAAACAAATGCAAGTACACTTTATCTAAATCCAACCTCCCTAATCCCTAACCCATTAGCGTAGTTATTACATAAACGTATTACCCAAATGGGTAGTAAGACTTGGTGCTAAAACAAATAAAGAATAAAGCTCGCTGAATTAAATGTAAATAGTAATTAACATGGGAAATACTATCTTTTTTTAACGTGAAGTCAGAGGTAGACAACTTCCTGAAGCTACCAAATAATTATACGTACAGTACAAAGAGACCATTACTCTTTGGTGTACACTAACTATAGAGTAGAATGTTTCTGCACACCCTTAGCAAACAATTGAAGTACTAAATAACAGTTTTTAAGTCACTCTCAACGTATAGGCTGACAGGAACACGCCTTATACTTCACTTAACGTACCGTATAAGTTCAACCCTGGACAAAGTTAAAGTTGACGTCATGCCAACGTTAAGTGTATCGTGATTAGTTCGATTTAAAAAACACTCAGAAAAAAAGTTCCCCTTTCATCCACGTGAAAATGTAATTTAAATATACAATGGAACATTCAGAATTCAAGTTGTACAAGTAAATTTGTCTTACATAATTAGAATACAATTAAAGAATTATCATCCTTTTCAGCGGTCAAAATATTTAAGTAAATAATTATGATATGGCTGTAAAATAAAATATAGTAAAAACGTTTAAAATAGTAGTTATATAAATATTATATAACATTCTTAATCACATAGTTATATCACCATCAAATTAAAAATTAACATTTATAGACTCACCCTAGGGTGCTTGTTAATAGTCCATATCAACATCAACAAGAAAGCTATTTATTTTACTAAAATTATGAATACATTTTTTACATAAATAAATGCATGTATGGGTGAATACAATATAGGTATTAGGTTCATAAAATTAATGCCAAAAATTTATTTGATTCCATTATATTTTTTGAGAGTAATGTTGTAAAAGAAGAGTTGCCCAGAATTACTAACATGTTATTTTGGTTACACAGTAGATTTATTATGAGGATATGTTTCTTGTACACAGATATATGACAAACAAAATTTACGTAAAACACACGAGTATTAAAAACATATATATATTCTATACCTTTACAGACTTTCATAAAGATAATATTATGGGAATATTGTGAACGCCAGGATGTAACATGCTATAAAGTAAATTGCTCTGCACAGGGTAACAATTCCACCCGCTTTGTGTTCGTTCTATAATATCCTCTAAAACCGTAACATAAGCAGTAAAACCTTTAAAATGAAACCGTGAATTCTAGTTGCTTTGGTAATATACCAGATCCTGAGTTTGAACATCGATAGGATATGTTAAGATAAATTTTTCACATTGTAAGCTTAATAGTTTGAGTATTAAAAAAAATCGGTTGCGTTTTATTAAATAATCAACCCTACAAGTTGGTTTTGCCTATGCCCTTTAAACAAGTTTATTCCAACCTACAATAAAAGTAGAACACCCTACACAAGCCCACTTAAATGGTTAAATGGCCTAAGGCATTATTAGGATGTTAAACTAGCCTGCTGATGCTGGAAAAATCGGGGCTCGATTCCTGGTCGGGTCTACTGAGGGTGGTGTTTCTTAAATGGTTCTCCACTTTACATACACGCAAATGCGAGTATATTACCTATAAATTATTTCTTTCCTATTCCCTGCTCCATTAGAATAATTGTCTGGTATGCGTATAGCCTGAAAAAGAAGTAAGATGCTGTGATAAAAAAACAACAAAAGAAAGTAACAATCAGTGATTTGCGAGCAAGATAAGAATGAAATTATAATAGTAGAAAGCATTTGACATGTCTATATAATAAAACAACCTAGAACCAGGACCATAAAATATAGTTTCATTATTATTACTTCTCGACTATTGCCCAGAATTTTATTAAAAGGAAATTAAGTGAAATTACTATACCAATTCTGTTATTAAGATGAACGAGTCTGATTTGGTACTGTAAGTTTTTCGATCATATAGATTGGGGCTACACCTTTTACTATTATTTATTTAAAAAACCTTTTACGATAAGTGAACCCAAAACAAATAGACCGTGAGCCCCAGATTAACTACAGTGGTTTAAATCATTATTACAGAAGTTACAGGTGAAAAAAAAATTTAAAATACAAAGTCAGAGTTTTGATCAAGTTAAAAGATATTGATTTTTTTCATTATCTAGAAATATGTAACTAAGAAAAAAAAGGGAAAATCACAAAAAATCTCGTTCAGAGAAAAAAATAACACAAGATGAAAATAATGTATTTAATACTATATCATACACACAAATTAAAAACCTATCGAGGTAAAAAAAAAAGAATGCTACCCGAACAATATTAAAATATAAAATTTTTAAAATAAGTTTATTTTTTATACCAATGGTTAAAATATGCCAATATTTATAATTTGATAAAGCTACTATTCATTCAACTACATTGTGTCATTTAACTAAGGAAAATCTACTCAAATTTTAATGGTAGAAATATTTAAAGTTTGATTTAGAGTGATATTAAATACAGTTGGTTGGCTTAGGAGAGGAGTAAGGAAGGAAAAAGGGGGTAGAGGGATGGTAGGAGTCAGAAGAAACCACATCATGGAGACGTTGCCCCTCAATTTTCGCTGTGACTCAAATGTATCGATAACTACTCCCTCAAATAGCATACGTTATTCACGTATGAACAATTTTATTTCAAAGAGAGAGAAAAAAAAAAGCTAGAGGGATACTTGGAGAAGAGGGATATGAGGGAGGATGAGTGAACCAGATGAAAGGAATGCTCGCATTAAGTTCCAATCTAGGTTCGGTCCACTTGTCATCTAAAGGTCGCACAGGGATCAACCCCCTCCCTCCCAACATCCAAAAACTCGACCCCTCCAGTTTGGCAATCCCACCACGCTTCACTTCAACTTCACGAAGTGACTCACTCCCTATGTATTGCTCCAAATGCGGTCAGCTAGAAAATGCACAAGTCGTTTCTTGAAAATGTCCTCATCCTGTCCTCCTTTTCATGACCCTCTTTCCCTCCAACTAAACCGCTACCACCCATCCTTTCGTTTCCATTCTCGCTCGAACTTTCATCTCTAGTGGTTATATATTAGCTGGTTGCAATTTTTTTTTTTGCACAAATTTCCATTAACAAGTATATTTTGGAAACTTTTCGAACGGATGAAAGGAGAAAGGTATTTTTGTTTTATTTTCACTGTTGATAATTTAAGTTTGTGTGTAATGAGGTAAGAGTTCGCCTTGGGATATTTTGCACAGGCGCTTGGTTTTGCTATTACAAAGTAACCGATGATATATGTACTTAGCACCATTTCGAACGGATGAAAACATGTTCCAGGAATCACTGATTATGAATCGAAATAAAACAAACTTTAACTTCTAATCATAGGAAATGTAATTTTAGTCGTAGTTTTACTCTACTCACAAAGGATGATTTCAGTGAAATTGTGACAGGAGGGTATGTATCTGACAGCTAGAATTTAGTTTATATTATTATTTTAATAGATTTATGCGTCAAATCATATTTTCTTCAGCTGTCACTTTTGACACATAGTTAAAATACCACTGGCAGTACAATATAGTCTAGAGCCTGCATTATTAATTACAGTGGATAAGGCGTCAGTCTCATATTAACATATCTGCTGGGGACTGAGCAATAGGACTTCAAATCTTGGATAGCTGTACTAAAGTGTTTTTACTAAATTATTTTCCACTATCCATATACACAGATGTGGAAACACTATATTTAAATTAGATCTCCTAACATTAAACAATTATTTATATGACGCAAAGAAAATATCAAGACGGCAGATTTTTGGATCTATTTAGTCATCAAACCAGACAAACCTAAATCAGTGAATGAACACTATAATCACTGAGGTAAAGTATCAGAATTAAGTGTAGAGTTGCCAAGCTAGGCTTATAAAAGTAGTGTTCTGAAACAACAGTTGTCTAAGAAATTACATATTAAATCCCTTATCACCTTAATCATCATCGAACGTTTCCACTTCTGTGGGTCGACTGGCACAACTTCTTCCATCCTGTCCATCTCCCCAGACTTCTTCCTTTGTCACGTGCCTCCATTCCAATCCTTTAGCATCCATGTTATCTTGCGCTTGGTCCATACATCCTGTCTGTGGTCTTCCAATTGGTATTCTACTCCTCTCCTTACTCTATAGAGCTTTCTTAGGCATTCTGTCTTCCTCCCTTCTCATTACATGCCCTAAACACTGCAACCTCTTCAACGTCTCTACCTATGAGAATATAATTCTTATTTCCATACTCAACGAACGTGTCTCAAAACACATATTATATATGCATTCACATGACTGGTGAACTAATTTAAAATAGAATAAGCCAACTAGTGCAACACACCAAGTTTTAGTGCCTAGATACTTACTAATTTGATATTATTAATTCAATTAACTCCCGATTTGAACTATAGGACCTCAACAAAGCTTCGCAACTTTGCTACTCCAGCTATTCCTTGTTGAAGTCTCCTAGAAAGTTTATTTCAGGTCAAGCTGGCTATCAGCCCTCTCACCCCATGGATTTATAAGAGAAAGAGAAAAAGAGCCAAGAAATTTTGTCGGAAAGATACTTTCTCATACCTTCCATGGATATTTTACATGCCACAATCGACATGGGACTGACATATTTACTTCTACTCCTAAGTAAGATCTGCTACGTATTTTGTATGACTCAGTAGATTCCAACGATAAAGCTGAGTTTGATCTAACAAACATAGAGTCCTGAGGCCAGAACTTTACCAAAAAACCAAAAAAGATGACTACTTACTCGATAGGGAGTAGAAACAGCTTCGTTGGCCGCACGGTCTAAGGCGTCACGTTTGCGATAGACTATACTTTAGATTAGGACAATATTTATGTTCAAATCCTGATAGGTTGTAATGAAGGTGGTTTTTGTTAAATGGTTTATCTCTCCATTCAAATACGGGAATACTTCCTATAAATTCAACCTTCCTCATCCCTAACACATTAGCGTAATCAGTACATATGTGCAAAACCATAACGAGTGCTAATAAAAAATAAAGCATCACAAACCTATTGATAATAGAGTAAAATATGTTCAGCGTCCCCACCTTGATTCGAACGAGGAAAGCCTGTTGATGCTGATATAGCTACACCCCCTAGAGAGGAGTTTAACTGTATTCTAACATCTCCATTACATTACTAAACCATTCAAGAGAAATATAAAACTAAAATTGTGTAAAGAAAGATATAAGAATTTTCCAATGATAGATAATATATTATGTGGTGTATTTTATAACGATAAAAAATATATACTTTCAAGAAAGTTATTGCAAATTCTCATTTAGACGGTTCTTTTAAAAGTTCAATGAGAAATACAAGTCACTTGACTCAAAGCTTCAAAACACGAAGTTATCGCACAAAATAAGGAGACTTCCACCCACTTTTTTTTATGGCGATAAAAGTAAAGGCTGTGATTTATTGGTTAACTTTTAAATTTGTTTTCAAAAAATAAATTGGAAAAGATCCATGTATTAAGAGGAACTCGGCTAGTTTCAAACGAAAACGCATTGCTTTTATAGGCATTGATCAAATAGAGACCTATAGTATAGAACATTTCAAAAGTTAATACACTGATGATTAACCTATTTAATATCTTAGATATCTTTAAAAGTTAACCAGTTTTATTTTATTGCTTTACTTAACTTGCATTTCACTCTCATTGATGGGCACGGGGACTAGGACGTCAGCTTGGTGATATATAATTTGCCATTGAATTGGAGGTCAGGATTTGAATTTAAGCCGGGTGTACTGAGATATTTTTTTTCCTAAATGGGTTTTGCATTATACCTTCATGCAAATTTAGTTAAATGTCTTTTAAATTCTATTTTTCATCCCTACCTCACAAGAGAATTCAAATGGGGATGGTCCGAATGCGTAGAAAAAAGCAAGCCAGTGTAAAACATCAATACACTTTGGTGTTACTCCTAGTACTAATAAACATATATAATTATTTTTAATCATTCATATATAAACCTACTTGTGAATTCTTATTTTTAAGTCAACAAACCGAAGATTGGTTTGATGTGATTTCTATCCAGCCGCGGCTGTGCATGCACTCAACACTTCGGCTGGTTAGTGCTGCCCACACCACCTGGTAGAAATTCCATGTACTAGGAAAATTCAGAAAGTATAGTGGTTCCCTGTAACCTTTCACGCTTAATTTCTAAAATTTCTAAGAGCGAGTGTGAAATGGACTACCAATTTTACTGGAAAAGTATTTTAACATATCTTTCAGCTTTATTTTACACGACAATTAATACGGGACTGACGTTTTTACTTCTCCATTGAAGAAAACTGTGCTACGGACCGCTCAATAAAAATCCTTTGGACGCAGCGGGGTTTAAACCCGCGAACAATGGGTCCTGAGGCGATCTCTATACCCCAAGAACTTTAGGTTGACACTTATGAATTATTACAAATTATAGATTATAATGAATGTGGCTGTTAATTCACATAAACCGACACAAAAACTAGACTGCACCCATTAAAATGTTTTAAATTCAAATCTCCACTGTTATAACTAAATAAGTTAAATTCTAGCTATCTAATACTATAAGCTAAGGTAGTTTGATCTACAGGCCAGTCATATCTCAACAAAAAATATATTATTTTGGTTAGATAGTTTTTTTTTAGAATAACTGGAACATCCTTAGAAAAAGTTTTTTTTATGAAGAAAGTAAACTTTTTTTTAGAAATTTTTACGATCTTGCACTAGTATTCTGGGATTCTCAAATCGCATTTTCAGCATCGAGCGATTTAAATTGGATTTACTCTCTCAGCTAGAAGGTAAAAAACATAAAACAAGAGAATCAAGAAGATCTTACCTGTCAATCTTTTATCTCTTTTTTTCACAAAATCAAATATAATATAAATTATTTTAGGCATAACAAAATAAGATACATATCAAAACACACTTAAAGCTTAGTGTGACAACATTGTTGGAGAAATAATTATATAGTTGCGTGGGTACGTGTTGAAGATTATGAATTTAATCTCTTTTTGAAAGTTTATGCATCATGTATTAACACCCCTTCCGGAAACCTACACATGTGCAATATTAGAGTAGGTACGGAGAAATAAAAATAAAATGTACCCTCATTTTCGTGGAGGGAGAGTGAGAAATTGTTTAGGAAAATATAACCTCATTACCCACAAATGGGATAATTGCCCCAAGCTACGTGTCACCCGTCAATCCAGTTTACTACGAGAGTGATGCCTTGGACTATTCAACCACCGATGTGTGTATATCTCTTATCCTCCTCAGTTCAATTCTCGGATTAAAGTACTTTCATAAAATATATATCTTTTGATTGAAAGCTCCTTGTTATCTATTTTAAAGAAACATGTTCCTGTATCTATGGTTTTTCGTTTTAAATAAACTAAAACAAGTCTAAGGAACCCTGGCTTGATACCGGGTAGTGATCATGAAAATAGTCAACATATTTAGGCCTATAGCTATGATTTAATCTTGCTATGTGATTAGTAAACCTCTAGATCAGGGCTGACCAAACGGTCAATCACGAGCTAGGTGTGTGATAAAGTTGTACTCTCCTAGATTATATTAGTTTTTAGTTCTTCTGCCCAGATATATTTTGTACACCTTGTCTTACTACACGGCCGTTCCTCATAATCACACTAGTAAGGGAGGGATGATGAGGTAATATCTGATACATTATCGTGGAGAGAGGAAGGAAAAAGTCACAGTTAAAACATCACCATGTGGACGTTTACTTTCGGTGTATCCGTTCGAGATTTGATCCTAGATTTTCCTACCACCAGCAATACAATATAGTATTTTATTGATGCCTTTAGCCACGTGCTCACAGTTGTAGGTAACAATTCTTATAGAAATTTTGTAAAATAATATTTATTTCCTATATATTATTAGCACCGCGTCTTACTACCAGTTCGGGTTGTACTCACGCTAATGTGTAATGGTAGGGTGATTGCGAGATGAAATGAAGGACCTACAGTTTAACGTGGAGTCCGAACCACGGTGGAGGCCTGGAATTCCCCACATTCACAAGATGTCTTGTCAAAGGTGAAGGAAGGGTTTGGTAATCAGATAAATTTGTGCCGGGACCGAGGATTGAACCCCGGCCACCAGTACAGAAGTATGACATCTTACACCTAGACCACCAGGTCACCGATATTTCCTATAAGAAATTATTCTAACCAAATACACTCTTTCGTATAATGCAGTGTCAGTGCTGGCTATCAAACACAAATTATCTAACTTAAGAGCTTAGAATGAGGAATATGAATAACAAGGATAATCCCCTTAAACGCACTAAGTCGCAATTGAACCCTGGTCTTACGATAAAGAGAGGCAAACTCATAAAAAAACTGCAAATATATAGGGTTATTCAGATATCCAGGTAAAAGATTATACAGATTGTAGGAGGTGACAGGACAAGTATTTTAATGTAACGAACTTGAGGTCGGCACTAGAAGACGTCAAAGTTGAAGTTGTACGCACCTGGGGGGTAGGCAATACATTCTCACGGGGTTGTAAGGCCTGATGAAATGCTGAACAAAAATGTTCACTAATTGCTTTAAAACATTTAGTGTAGGTTGTTTTTTCCTTTTTTATTCAAGAGGCAAAACATAAAAACTATATAAGATCCGTTAAAATATCCATTAAGAGTGAATAATTGAAAGAAATATTTTGGACATTATTCAAATATTCCATCAATATAAACAGTTTGTGAATCCGTTCAAGGTTTAAGGCTATATTATAATTAAGTCAACAAATTATCAACCAAGTTATTCACAAGAACAAAATTCTCACCTTTTTTGGTTAGCGGATAAATTTGAGCAACTGTGATGTGAAATTAATTTATGTTAATCTTAATTTTTGGTATAAACTTCCTTCTCGTGTCATCAATACTTCATTTTTTTAAAATGTTTTTCACGTCGTTCAAACGTAGATCCGAGGTTTAATCAACACACGCCTTAATGATTTTCAATGGTGATTTGCTAATGTTTTCTGTGGCTTTCCGTTTGGCAGCAGCACTTATAATTGGTGTACGCTCGTCATAAGTACCACGAGTGTGGTAGTCATTACACTCTGTTACTACCCCACCAACAAACTAAAGAACATAGGAATTGTGAAAATCTTAGACACCTATTTGCAATCAATAAGCCAATATCAGGTAAAAAAAAAGCAAGAAAAAAATGGCAATCAATTATATTGAGGTGATATTTAAAGACTAGGACGAGCCATGTTCACGCAAAAAGTCAACATTTTCAACCTCGGAACGAGTCATGTTGTCTAGTTTTATTAATCTCCTTATTTGGGACAAGCCATGTAACCCTTAATAAAATAACCTTTGTCACTAACTTCCCCTAAAGCCCAACACGATAGTTTAGTGAGAGGAAACTGTTGTTAAATAATGGTGGAAGGTTGTTTCATAGAACCATCCACCCCAAACTACCCCTACATATTAGGCTGAGCTATGTGTGACCGCTAGAAAGCCTTGTTTGAGACGTAATGAGAAGAGTCGGAAAGCAGGATGAAATTTAATTCCTGTTGTGGCTTTGAACGGACAACCCTCAGCGTAATGTGGTTAGTTTAGAATGAACACAACGGAGAGTAGACGCTTGGCTTGTCTTTTTGTTATATGCTTGCGAGATTAAAAAGAGAATCCCAGTTAAGTGTGTCAGAGGGTAGAATATTTTAATACAAGTGGTTGAAGAAAATACAACTGGTATCATACATTTAAAATGGAAATTTCAAATGGTTCATATTTTGTTTAGTGAAGAAAAAAAATCCATCCGCATCGGTGGTCACGTCAAACCAAGACGTGTGTAGTCAGGATTAGAATCTCTGGCCTGGTGATCCAAGGGGTTTTTTTTTAAATAGCTTTCAAAAAAAATGCAGGTGCACAATCTCTAAGTTATACTCAATTCATCTCTATCCGAGTAGTGTAAAAAGAGTCTGTGAACTGATAGTATTATCTTAATGCTATAAATAAAAAGTTCTGCCAGGGGCGATCCTATTATAGTGGGACGTTACAGAGGGCAGGGGTTGAAGGCTAGGGGATACACATAGACTTTAAATTCCATCGGGCGTGTTCCGCTCAACCTCCCCGAACCAGATCTGATCAATATTGAACAGGGGATTCTCAGAACTGGAACAAATGCCTCATACCTCTTGCGCCACGAACAGCGGTGGTTTGTAAGCCCGGCGTTACCGACTGAGCGCATCACGCATTGGAGAGTAAAAAAAAACCTCACCATAGAAGAGAGAGTGAGAAGGAAGAAGGAGATAGTAGCTTCAGTTGCTGCTCTGTTTCCCATCTCCTAGTGCCACGCATCACGGATCCACACACACACACACACACACATACACATTGTGTAAGGGGTGTGGGGGTCTATCGCCCACACGCATCTCAACAAGCCCTGTTAGTTCCCGGGTCACTCACGGGGTTGGATGCACACGTGACAAACCACTGCTTCGAGCTTGTAAACAAAAACAAAAGGTCGTGACACCCCCGCCATCACACCTCAACACACTAAGTAACGGCTCGAAAAGATCGCGCCTTATTGAAATTAAAAAGAAAGATACAAAAACCCTTTAATTTCCCTTTCACCCCGTCTTACCAGGTCACACTAATTGTGTTAGGGATATCAAGAATGAAGGAAGAGAGGGAACCATTTTAGGAATAAAATAAACACTCGTGTACATTGAGTACAAACCTCACTGTTTCCGGTAAACAAAACCTTAGTTTACCATCCATCCACACAATTGCTGGAAAACTTCATCTAAAACTACACTTTACTTACCCCCATGATATTAGTGTAAGTATTCTGGTAGACAGAGTGGGTAGTAAGACATGATGCGCGAAAAAATAGATTAACTACTCATTTGAAAGGAAACTGGGTTAATACGATACATAACTCATACGTATTAGCGTGGGAAAAGGATGGTAAAACCACAACATTTAAACCCACATTTAGATCACCTGATAGGGATACAAGCCTCGGCGAACCAAAGCCAATCAAATCTGACGCCTTAGGCTCCTCATCCACAGCTGCGAGTAAACCCAAACCATAAGCCATTCCTTAGGAGACCTACCTATGACGGTGAGGTTGTAGCGGAAGCTGCGGGTTGGAGTGTTCCGGAAGTCCACCCTGCACCTGTAGACGCCCTCGTCGTGGCGCCGGATGTCCTCGACGACGAGCTGGGCGGGGTCGGAGACAGTGCGGAAGTAAGCCCTCGTGCCGAACACCTCGGGGGCCGACCAGTGCCTCGCCTGGCTCAGGGGTTTGCCCCTCACGTCGAAACTGGAGACAGAAGGAACAGTGATCTCTGAGATATTTGGGAGCGTGGCAGTTTAAACAATAAAAGATGCACGCACGCACACACACATACATTTGTCATAGAGTTCAAATTCGTGTAAATGGTACGTAGAAGTCGGAATTTGAACCCAGGCCAGATGCACTAAGTACTTTTTTTTATAATTGTTTACTTCTCCCTCCACCTAAATATGTATACAGTTCCTTTAAGCTATAGCTTCTTTATACATACTACATTAGCGCAATTATGTGTGACCTATTTCGGTGGCCGCATGGTCTAAGCTGCTTCCTCGCAATAGACTAGACTGCCAAGGACAGAGAGATCGTGTTACAATCCCGGTCGGGTATACTTAAGGTGGTTTTCCCTAAATGGTTTTCCACTCTCCTCACGCAAATATGGATACACTTTCCTAAATTCAACCTTCCTCATCTCTAACCCACTAGAATAACTATCAACTAAGAGTATTGCCCAAATAGGTAGTAATATGTGGTTTAAAACTACACATATACATACTGCGTATGTGAGTGTGTATAACTAGAATGGGGGAAAATTAAAACACAAGCTCTAGCATTGGTACTGAATATCAGCGAATAAAAAATATATGTATATATTTAATAAGGTAGCATGATTTTTAGGGTAAGTTGTGGCTGAACTGGCCTTCAGTGGCAGAAACTATGTATCTTGAGGAGAAAATAAGAGTAAGGTTATTAGTGTAGGAACAATACCAGGTACCCGCCTCAGTGGTTTAGTGGTCAGCACTCCTGGCTGCAGATACAGAGGTCCCGGGATCATCCTCTGTCACTTCCAGATTTGTAGGTCTGGAACGGGTTTAACTCAGCCTTGTGAGAACAATGGAGGAGCTACTTGAATAAAGAAGTAGTAATTGGGTCTAGAAAACTGAGATTAACAGCCGGGGAGTTTATGATGTTGACCACATGACACCCTCTATCTGCCGATGTTGGCAGGATTCTCGCCAACATGCGGCAGCCACTCAGTAAGTAAATCTGCTCACTTGCGGGCTGATGACATGGAGTTTTTTTTTAATAGTGTAAGGGATGTGGAGGGTGGGATTTACAGGAGATGTGCCGTGTACGTCACGATGTGATAGCTGAAGTGCACGGAACTCACCACCAGATGGCTCTGTGCCCGTGTGTCGTGGCAAGCGTAGAGCGTCAGCAGTTGATTTCCCCGGACGGGGAGTCGTTTTGTTAAGCTTGAATATAACTGTCCCCGACAAGACACGAGCCATGAGCCATCTGGTGGCGAGTGCCGTGTAGAAACTACCTACACTTGCGCTAAATAAGATTGGGTAACCGTTTAGGAAAAAAAAAATATTCTCCATACAACTGGTCGGGACAAAATTTCCTATCTCAACATCATCGGGAAAACAGACAAAACAAGTTTGTAATTTAGTTATTGTGTTCATCGATGTGGACCACACGTAAGGCATGGATAATATCTTACAACTTATTTTGAACGGTTCATTGACATGATAACTTTTGTAAAATATCTGGATTAATATTTAAACGTTACTTAAGTGTAAGGCACCAGGAACTCTAAGGTTCACAGTCACACTTTCAAAATATCTCTTTTAGGTCCATTCTAATGTTATCCTCCCATCGGAATTTGGGTCTTTTCAAAGTTCTCTTATTATTGGGTTTGCCAGTCAGTACCCTAAACAAGGTTCTAGAATCCTCCAGTCACGCTTCATGTCCTCCCACCGTAATCTACGAGACTTGATATCCTAACAATGTTTTGTGATTAGTACAGAGTATGTAACTCATAATTACATAACCTTCTCCACTCTCCAGTAGCCTCATCCTTTTATTGAACACATATCTCCCTAAGCACCTTGTTTTCGAGCATAATAATTTTATTTTATTTTTGCATGTAATTTAAGAAACCACGTTTCATAACCATAGAGAACAATTGGTAAAACTATTGTCTTGAATTTTCTTAGTTTTACTATTCTTGAAGGCAGGAGAGCTATCAACAACCTTACTAAACAAGCCTTTCCCTACTGTATAGTTTTTATAACTTCCACTCTAATATCGTTATTGCTAGTTAAAATGGCTGCTAAATATAATGTTCCTAATAAGTAATTTTACATCAAATAAATATTAAATTAAGCTAACTATAATAAACTATATTATGGTTTGCGATGAACAATAATTAAAGATTATTTGCATATATAATGAAATCCAGCAAAATTGATTAGATAAAGGCTTACTTGATTTGATTGATTAATATTATTGTAATTTTATCAGGTTATTTGTTTAATGTATGAGTACTTATTATTTTCTGTGTTAATTACCAGCGCTATTAATGACTTTATTAACATGTGAGGATTAGTAAAGGTAAATTAGGGGAAATTCACCAACATTAGCATGTATAAGGGATGATAAAACCACATAGATAAATCACATGGAGAGGAGCACGCCTAGTAAACAAGTTATGGGCCGAATAAAGTATTTCTAAGAATCGAGTACTCGAGTAAATGTAGTCGAGTACTTCAGAGGGAAACATACTTTCGAATAAATTTCCAATAGCAATCGGTTTAACCTTATTACTAGAGTACATAGTGTAGTGAAACATGTTATCAATTAGCCTTTTAAAGGAATTCTACACTGATAAGATAATATCTTCCGGTCTTCACTGACCTATGACCTCCCTCCTCGTAGTTTCAGGTTTTATGTTGCTTGACCAATGGACAGCTATTACAAAGTTATGCGTTTTAACAAGGTTCTTATAACAGAAAAAATATTAATGCATTTCTTAATAAAATAAAATAAATGGTCTTCCACATTTGTGTGTGTATGTGTGTATATATAAAACAGTACATATATATAATATATATGTATTGTATTTACTGAATATATATATACTATATATACTGAATATATATATATAATATAGTAAATAATATTCATCGAAATCATTTGTATCTAATTTATAATTAAATATTCTAGTTACGGTTGCATAGCTCAAAATTTTAGTTATATATATTTAAAAATATTGACATTCTTTATCAACCACCTAGACAGCATTATATTGAGTCATTTATAATAAATCTACTACTATTGAAGGGTTATTTTTTACTATTGTGTACATAGTTAGGTAGTGTATTATGTGAACTAGACAGTGAATATAATTGAACAAACTATTTTAGATATACATGAATCAAACTCCAGACCTAATATCAAATGAAATCATGCTATAAACGTAATATTCAAATTTTAGGAGGAACATTAACGAAGGTATGTTTCATTCACGTTTTTTAGACTTAATTTAGTTATTTTTTATTTGTTTTGTTATTTATTAACTAAACTGCATCTATGTTTCCTTATTTGCGAGTATGAGGATCGGATCACCGCACCAAGTAGAAATAATCGAGTAGTTTTGACCGACTACTTAAAAAAAAAATATTCGGAAACGTGATTTGAATACTTTGTAGCTTGATCTTAGACTCTGGGTTGTACATCTTCGAGTATTTTGTATTGAAATAATGGGTGAAACCTTTAAAGTTGAGTTTCACGTAGCAAAGCGTCAAAGATTAAAAAATAAGCTTTATGGGAGAAAAGGTTTTGTATTAAAATAACACGGTAAATATACTAACCAATAAGGTATATCATACTTGAAATAAAGTAAAATCGCAAATAAAAGAATATCAGCGTCCGACTAGTTTTAATCGAGTATTCTCAGAAGAATCGAGTACAGCCGATTATGTTTCAGAATCGATATTCTCGACTACTTTTACTCGATTCTGCCCATCACTATAATAAACCCACGCGAGATTAAAATTTCAACCTCCTGGTCATCAGCAATCCAGAACATTAAGAGAGTTACACCTTAGGCTTAGGTCACGCGTGACCATTATTTTGGATGCTCATAACTATTAGGTATTACAAAACAGTGTATTTAATATGAATAGATTCTAATTAAAAACCGCGCATTTTTATTATGGAATAGTCGACCTCACTGGTAATGCTCGCCACAATACCCGATGCTCGTGGGTTCAAGCCCAACCGAGGTCAACGAATTTTTTTAGTGATAAAAATCCGTAGCACAACTTCCTTCGTAGGGAAATTGCGATCCCTTCTTGATTTTTGAATGTAAAAGAACCCTGGAATTTATGTGAAAATACCTTTCCCGGCAAAAGTGATAGACCGTTTCGCTCTTGCTCAGAGACATCCTCGTGGTCTGATATAATCAATCGGTTTAGAAAGTGCACGTTATATACCCCAATTTAATAAGTTAACAAATAATATTATAGAAGAGAATATGAACAGAAATATTATATTTATTAAATATTCCTGCTATCGTGGACCAAAATGTATCCACAGTGAAGGTCCCACGTTCAGAGGCTAGGGCTCGCAAAATACTGTACTGCTGGTTACGGTGTGGGAGAAATTAAAGTCTCGGGTGGGTGCCCTGGAGGTGAATGTTAATATAATTTACTATCTATAATTATTTCATATAAACGCTAATGCGGGTGCATTTCCTCTAAATTACCCAATAGATTCCTACTCTTTAGATTTTTTTTTGTGAGTTACGTCTGACTATTATCCGGGACGAGCCTCACACTTACACCATGAGGGTGGGAATGAGAAAGAGGAAATGTATCAGCATTTCAGTATAAGGAAAGTGGAAAACATTAGTTAAACTATCCTCAGTAGAACTAGTGGAATTTGAACTCCGACCTCTCCATCCCTGGCAAACCAAATCATAAAATGTAGCAGCATAGTCCCACTTGCCCAACGATGCGAGCAGTCGTTAACAGCCAGGGTGTTAAACATACTAATATAAACATATTTTATCAACGTCGTATTTTCAGCTTGTTTGTAACATTAATTCAAAGAGTACAGCAAACAAGAAATACTTAAACACACTGTTCCCAAACTAATATTGTCATACCCCCACTCCTCCTACCAACCCCCTCCTCCCTTTGCGCGAGAAATCCAGCGTTTTAGTTTCAGAGTCGTACTACATCCGAAATGATTATGCACATAGGTTAGCTCCGCAGTTTCAAACATGAAACTCAAGCCGTTGTACAAGATAAACCACCGCACGGAGAAGACAAAGATAACTAGCACGCACCGTTGAGTTCTCAAGATATGACTGAGAGTTACATCTCGAGTAAATTCATTGAATTCCTTCTCTTCCAGATTCTCGCAAAACTCAAAGCCACATCTCTTCTAGTTTTGGAAAGAGACGGGGAAAGGCACGAAGGGGAGAGGGTTGGAAATGTTCGTAAAAGATCATGCTTGACGGGGCATAACGACAAAACAACTGGGGATGAGTTATAGGAAATGGAGGAGTAGATGAAGACAAGATATTTAAAGCATTCTTTTTTTTTGTTCTTATTCAAAAGTATTTTAAAATGTCGGGAATATTCTATAAGTGGTTGAGATCCATCAGACCATGAGAGTAAAATAAAAGAGAGAGAGAAAGAGTGAGTGAGTGAGGGAAATTGATATAAAAATAAAAATGATTGTGACAGTGATTGAATTCTAACAAGTGATTAATAAATCACATAAATTATTTTGCATATAAATTAAAATAATGATTATTTATAAGATGTAGGTTTTTAAAAAAACATTGACAATAAAGTTAATAATTAAATATATTATATAAAATTTTTTATTCCATTATAAATTCAAACCCGAAAATCATCTGGTAGAATTGCTTTTTCCTTCTAAACGAGAAAAGTACTAACTATTTTTTATATTCTTTATTCTAATAATCAACACCATCTGCCTTTTAATTTCTCAAATAAAAATTAAGTATTGTAATTATTAAATTTTTTGACCACTTGATTATTATGACTAGGCCTATATACGTTTTATGTGACCAAGAACCCAAAATAGTGGATTTTAAAATTCTGTCTGTATGTCCGTCTTTTTAACTGTCTGTCCCTGGCATTCGATGCGAAACGGTTTGATGGAAATGGTTCGCACTTGATATTTAGGTGTTATATGGCTATACATCAGTTTTTAATTTTATTTTGACCCTAGCCCTTTTAAATTAGATATTATTTCTATATGTCTAAAACAATATTGTTTAAAATAAATATAAAGGAAATAATCACTGTATACTTGTTTTTTGGCGGAAAAATTTGTTTAATGGCAGTTAACTGGTGAGCTATTATCTAAAATATTGAGCTTTCCAAAACTGGCACACATATTTTTGTTTTAAATGTGTATTTGGGGAATGTTAAACTTAGTAGACATGACAAATAAAAGTGTATATTGGTTTTTAGAGGAAGGTTTAGTTTAAGGGAAATGTGATTAATTCCTTAAGAATTTGAAATATTTTAAAAATGACTCAAAAGAAATGGTTCAATATTAGTATTTTTAATTTTTTTTTACAATATGATATTTTTATATATTTGTTTTTCTTTAAGAAATCATTAAATAATGTTTAACTGAGGAATTATTTTTATTTTTGAAATTTTAAATTTTTAAAGTAGCTCAAACAATTCTGTTAAAAATTGGTGTCTGGTGACTATTTTACTTGATAAATAATATTGTTTGTTTATTTATATAAATTAAATCAATTGAAAGGTAATTAACTTTAACAAACTTAAGAAAATATGACTTTTTTCTAAAATGATTTATAGTTTTAATTTTTTTTAAATGTTTAAACAATGTTGTATGTATATTATTTCTATATAATTAATATTATAGGATGAATGTTTACTGTGGTAAGCAATTTAGTAGTTATATTAAAATTGTGTCGTATCACTTTTTTTTAAATTACGTATAGTAACCTTCCAGGTTATATGAATACATCGGATATTAAATACCTGTTAACAAACATATGACCTGCATGACCTGATTCTAATCTCAGCCCTACCGTTATTCAACAATGTGAACATTACGATTTATACCACATGACCACCACTGTGTGTGTGTGTGTGTGTGTGTGTGTGTGTGTGTACGAGTATAAATAATTCAGCTACGCCAAAAGGCTGGGCCACGAATACATCTAGTCAGTGAGAATCCATCTGTATAAACTGGATGCATGGACACTTGTGTTTCGCACCCAGCCCCATTCATCTGTTTATATATTTCAAGAAGCTCTCAAATTATTTGATTACAATCTGTTTTAATTTGAATGACGATAATAATTGTTGTTTCAGGGAGCAGAGGCTGGAATTAAACCAAGTTGTGCAGCTAAACCATCAACTGTCTAATTTGTAGATCCTCATCATTAAAATATTACGCTTGAAGCACAGTCCTTCCCCCACCCAATACCCTCTCTACCTCTTCAGCCCCCAGACATCTCACGTCTGTTTACAAGCACTTGAACATATGAGACCATAAAAGGGTGAGGAGAATACATTATTACAATTCGTGTTTTGCACGACCGAAATAAAGCGATATTACGTGTAAAATTGTTTTAAATTACTAATTAAAACTTAATTATTAATATACAATATGCCCATATTTATTAAATTTTTTTAAATATTAACAAATTACTCGATAGGCAAGTAACAAAATAAAAGTTTAACGCTAATCTAATAGTTTAATTTGTTATATAGCTTTATTTTTTCTCAAAAATAATTATTCAATATGGTGAAACATATCAATCACCACTAAGATTTTGAATATAAATCTTTATAAAATGGCCTTATGGTATATCATCTATTTTCCAAAGTGATTTCTTAAGAAATCTTTTAAAATTTATTCGGATAATTTTGATTACATATAGTAGATATTTTCAGTTAGTGATAGTCATTTATGGAATTTAAGCTTACTTATAAAATAAATAATACTAAATTTTAGGTACAAACAACAATAAGTCTAACCATGCATATCAGAGTAACGATCTTTTACGAGTAATTTAAAACAATTTGTATTTTTTGTTTGTAGGTACAATGGTTGGTAAGGCATTGCAAAATAATTGTGAAAGGCCTGAAATATTGTTTTAGAGTTATGTGGCATGATAATCCAGGAAATAAAATAATCAAATTTTTAGCAACAAAATGAAAAAGAATATTTCAAATAATACAAATACTCTAGGGCATTAAGTAATCCAAAAAATATTACTGGCTGGTATTTTAAAGTGATGGCGTACAAATCAGTCACTATGCGTAAAATACATTTAAAACGAATAAGAACATAAAAAAAAGGAAATGAGGGTCGTTTTCTATATACAATCTCTCCATATTTTCCTCTTTCACCTTCTTACTTTCCCATCCTCCTGTTCCCTCTCCCACTACTATTTATGCCGATCTCGCCTGCAAACGAATACAAGAAATGGCAGTAACAGCCGTAGCGGCACCATTTCGACGTAATGACCCAATCAACACATGAAATACGGGACAGATCTACCTCCCCTCGACCCCAACCCTTCTCAACAAACTCCTATTCCCAACTCTTTATCCACCTTCTGACCGGGATGAAGGTAGGATGGGTGGGGAGTGGGAGGTGTTCAACTCCCTTAACACACACAAAATACGAGATTTGAAAAATCAGCATTATATTTCCTCAGAGAGTTCTAACCCATTTTTTCACATTCTCGCTACATTCAGTG
Source organism: Timema douglasi (assembly GCA_901482245.1). Classification (NCBI taxonomy): domain Eukaryota; kingdom Metazoa; phylum Arthropoda; class Insecta; order Phasmatodea; family Timematidae; genus Timema; species Timema douglasi. Next base: position 36,676 of record CABEEJ010000203.1, read on the forward strand.
GGAATTTTAACTGGGAAAACTCCTGGTTGGAAAATACTAGTAATCGGACATTTCGGCTAGAGTAAAATACATATATGTTACTTGTAATCATAAAATGAACTTTGAGTGAATGTAATCTATGATAGTAGATGATTTGTCTAGGTATTTCTAACGATATTGAGATTTCCCGTATGTGGTGTAATATTTAAAATAATATTATAATAACCGAAGGTTATAGGTATAAAAGGGGGGTGGTCCTATTTAAAATGAAATTGAGTTAGTTCCTCCCAATATTAGACAATTAGGAGAGTTTTCTATTCCATATTAGATCATTCTTAACCTCAATATTACTCGGGTAAAGTGCTAGCCTCAGGACCCGATGTTCATGGGCTCAATCCCAACAGAGGTCGACATATTTTTCTGGAGCGAAATAATGCGATGCACAACTTCCTTCGTAGAAGAAATAAAGCCATCGGTGACATGTAGATGGTGGCATGTAAGAGTTCCCAAAAAGGTGTTTGAAAATATCTTTTCTGGCAAAATTTGTAGGCCCTTTCGCCCTCACTCATAACCATTCTCGTGTGCTGATTTAATCAGTCAACTCAGAAAGTACATGTTAAAAACCTAAAATAAATTAAATTATCGCTTAAAGCGGTATCTGCAATATTTATATTAATTTAAAAATAAATATTTGCTAAGGTCCTTCTTATGGGGTTTGAGATTTAAAAAAAAGTTATTCTGGAAAACGTGTGTAATGTGACTTTATCTCACCCCCCCGGTACCCTTCTAATACAATCAAAATTGCTTATAGCGTCATCTAAGTGGCCCAACAAATTTTGACGTTGCGTCAGGGTGACGTTATAAAAGAACACGACACAGAACACTTTTAATAGCTTGTAAGGAAGGACATTTACAGTAGAATTCACTAATCCAAACTCACGGCATACATCATCCTTTTTCTGTCCACTTTCACGTGCTCTAATGACACGTACTTTCTCTAGAGTATACAGAACTTTTATTTTTGTACTACAACTTGCCATGATTATAAAAAAAATGTAGGCCTAAATATAATGACTACACAATGCTTACCAAAACTAACTTTGAACTTATAAAACACGGAAAAATAAACCTTGGCTTTGAGCTTAGACGCGCACACGAGACAGTTCCAGCCAGCTCAGTGTCAATGAAGGAGGGTTAGTCCTGTCTTCATTTTGACCTTGAAGTGCCCAAACTTCCCGCAACCCTCTCCCTGACTTTGTTTTGCAATTCTGTCTATTATTCGACCAGCGCACTGTTTTACCAGTACACTCACAGCTTGATATAAAATAGACCTCCGTAGGAATTGGCCACTTTTAATTTTTTTTTTTACGTAGAAGTATATTTAAATACAATTTAAAGTAGAACATTAAAAAAGCGGTTTAACGCTCAAACGAATGGTAGTGAAGCTAAAACAGAGGTTTTTATAACTTTAATAGATGACAGTTTGACCGGACTGCTGAAAAAATGACGCTACGCAAGAGCTGACGGAATAGCCGAAGCCATTATAACCAAGTTTGACTGTACTAGGGATGGGTAGGTCTGTTCCTATAATACCTCATTTCCACTGCTGCTAAACTCAGGATCCCGTCTTAACTCAAGGATAAAGTATAGCTTAAGTAGGTAATATAGCTCAAACGAGACGTCGCGTTCATTAGAAGACAATGGACCTGAAACCACTGAATCAATTTCCCTTTATAAAAAAAAGTTGCAATAAATTAATATATATTTATGTAAAAATTTGAAAAAAACCTTACCTCAATGATTAATTTAAATTAATTAAAAAATAACACTTGTATATGGGAACTGAGCACGGTACCTTTGGCTTAGAGCACTAATGCTCTACCACAGTGATATCCCAAGGTCTGTACCATGATCAGGGTAATTCATCACTCATAGTTTAATACTGAGTCTGTGATGGACGTGTAGAATCATCAGCTAACTATGAGCGACCGATAGTATCGCAATTTATCAGTTACTACGGCAATCTGTGAATCAGGATGGCTTTTATGTTACCAAGTATACAATACAAGATTGTAATTTTAAAGCCAATTTCCAATTAATATCAATTCACAAACTGCAAATCATTGTATTTACAGGAATTCCCGTATAAATGATCCTAATTCAATTAATTTAAATCAATTGAAAAATGACACCTGGACACGGGAATCGAACCCCTTTACCTTTGGGTTTTAGCATCAATACCCTAACATTGAGCTATTTTATATATACTGACAGGACAATAATTATATTGATTTGCAAATTTTGTGTTGATATTCTTTATTTCATTTAGACCAATTACTCTGTTATCAAGTGAAAAATTTAGAAAACCACATTTAGGTGAGATTTCTGGTTCGAGCGTAATTGAGTAACAAATATATCGAGTAATCGGTCGTGAGATGGACTCCTAAAAACAAGAACTTACATCGACTATAACATATTATATCATTGGAACTTGTTTAAATAGGTGACTTATAAATAACTAGTTAGTAACTATAGGATTATTTTTGTAGGAAGAACGGTATAAAATGGTAGCTAATAAAAAATAGTATATTCATGCATCACTTCATGTTATTGGCAACTGTCACTTTTGATATATAATTTATCTGGGCTATAAAATAACACAAATAATATAGTCAAATATAATCAATGTTAACAACAAATAAATATGTTTTAATACACAAAGCTGTTCTTCCAACCAAAATCACGGTAGTGATGCTACGTATTCATTAATAGCTAGTAGTTAATTATGGCATATTTACATGCTAGTAGTTAGCTATGCCACAGTTGCATGACTAGATAGTAGATAGTGATGTCACATTTACATGACTAGCTAGTAGCAAGTTATGCCACATTTACGTGTTTGATTAGTAGTTAGTGATGCCACATTTACATAGCTAGCTAGTAGTTAATTATGCAACATTTACATGTCTAGTTAGAAATTAGTGATGCTACATTTACATGACTAGTTAGTAATTAGTAATGCCACATTTACATGACTAGTTAGTAATTAGTGATTCCACATTTACATGACCTGCTAGTAGTTATTATTATTATTAGCACCGCGTCTTACTACCCGTCCGGGTTATACGCACTTACGCTAATGTGCAATGGTAGGGTGATTGTGAGATGAAATGGAGGACCTACAGTTTAACGTGGAATCCGAACCACGGTGGAGGCCTGGCTTTCCTCACATTCACAAGATGTCTTGTCAGAGGTGAAGGAAGGGTTTGGTAATCAGATAAATCTTTGCCGGGACCGAGGATCGAACCCCGGCCGCCAGCATAGAAGTCTGACACCTTACCCCTAGACCGCCAGGTCACCTAGTAGTTATTGATGTCACATATTTTAGTACCACGTCCTACTATCCATTTGGGCTATCCACCTATGGACTAATACATTAATATATATGTAAATATGTAATTACTTTATATCTACTTTGAATATAGTTTTTGGTCTATTGTGTCACATTTTAACAAAACATATATATGTTAATCCATATATCAAGTAAAATATTTTATTTGTGGTGTTTTGGAATTATAAAACGAACTCGCTTTCAAATCAAAAATGAATTCAAATATCTTTCAAATTCAGGGTCTTGGCACAATTTTTATATTGCGCAGAAATGTAGATACAATACAATCATATTCTATTTGAAATGAAATTGTTTCTCTTTGAAATATTTATTTTCGAGCGTTCAGTTACGTCTTGAATATTGTTACATTTTTCTTATCTTTGTTCTCTCAGTTGTTCTTTTTTCGATACATAATGTCGCTCTTTTACATCTACTTTTTTTATGTATCTCATATTTACGGATGTATTTATTTATTCCAAAGGTTCATTAAAATGATTCGCATATTCTCACATAAAGATGAAAAATAGAATTCAGTCCAACACCTCAACTATTAATCTATTGGTCACGGGTTTGATTCATGAAATAACCGAAAAATGTATCAATGTGGAGTTTCCTCTTTTGCAGTGAAGTATTTATGTCCTAGAGGAGTGGATGACGTCTTTGTCATAGAATTAATTTAGATTGTAAGACCTTTTCTGAAATAGTTAATTGGGTTAGAAAGTGCACATTAAAGGAGTTGTCTAAGTATCTAAAATATTGCCAAACAAATATTGAATTTAGGTTATTGATAAAACTTTTAGCAGTACACACGTTTGGTGTTTACTGATATGGACAAAGAACTATTTTATATTACCCTATAACTTTATAAACATGTAGACATAATTTAAAAGTTGAAATTTTACACTCTGAAAAATCCTAAAATATCCATATTTTGGTTGAGCATGAAAAGCTAAATGCCTAGAAAACGAAAGGTAACTGGTATATGAGAGTAGAATGGATTTTTATGGATCAAATTATATAGTTTAATAGGGAAGTTACAACAAAAATTGTATTGCCGTTTGTAGCCTATCCTGCTCCTCCCCTGTTTGTTCTCCTACAGCCAGACGGCTCCGCTCAGGGACGTTATAAACCCATTTGGTTTCTGACATTTATAAATTTATGGTTGACTGTTATATTGCCTTAAATATCTCCTATTTAAAAACATCTTTAAAGATTGCATAATCAAACATAATTAAGGTCACTTTTCTATTTAGATCTTACTGCTTCAATCTTCACAATTCAGTATTAAAACTCCTTCGGCAACACTTTTTGGATGTCCTGTCGGTTTGTAACAATATAACATATAGCTCATCGACTGAATTTATTTGAAATGTAGGACTTTCTTCTACTGGGTTAAAATATTCCTCCACCCTCAATGATAGACATGTTGAACCTAATGCGAGATGTGAAAGTATCTTATATCACTAAAAACCTTTCATTTGTTTCAACTGATAACTGTATCAAATTCTGTACATATCGATTATAGAACAATAAATGTGACTGAAAATATATATCATAACTGATTTTTATGAGAGTTAAGGAATTTTATGATATAAGCTCTTCTTGATGGTTCTTTTATAATAATAATAATTACCAAATCATATTTAGATCGGTTCATAATTTTAGTTATGGGGGAGGGTGGAGTCAACTATATGTCAGATCTTGATACGAGGTATGGAAATCCACTAAAATATCTATAAAATAATATCTAATCTATTGCGTATAGCCAGAACAGTTAGTAAGCCGTGGTGATATTAAAAAAAAGAATCTAATCTACACTAAATACGGAAAGATTGATCGTAGGCTTATGTTTCGTGTGCAATACTTTAGAATATTTCAAGGATTTGAAGTACTTGAAAAATATACTAACAAAATAAGCAAGTAAATATCTTTATTGATCATAAAAACTATAATATAGCTATATATGTTTCAACAGGCACACATATAAGTATAAGCTATATATAAATATTTTGCACCACGTCTTAATACTCCTATAAATTATATTACTTCTTGTCTGACAATTGTAAAATGTATATTTTGCTAATAATCTTTTGATTTAGGTAATTTAACTACAAGATAAACTGTGTATAAATATAAGTTAATTTAAAATTTAAAATTAAACTCACGCCGAAAGATTTATCACCAGTGACCTGTCACCACTATTAACATTATTAATGCAAGTAATTATATAAAATGACCAAAATATCTAGATTGAATGAGATTTTAAAAATCCTAAAGAGAAGTTCTAGTAAGTGTTTATTTTGTTATTTAGATATGTAAGGAAAATCCTATTTCAAATATCAGTAGGTACTAAATTTTTGTTTTAATAATGCCAACTAACAATGACTCGTGATCTACTTAACGGGGCTGTACTAGTAAAATGTATACTCCTCTATGTGATACATTTGACCAACCACATACACAATAACTCAGTGAAAAGGGCATTGGATTTAAATGACGAGTTTGATCATGTATTGGAGGAAGCAAATAACTATTACAGTCCGGTAAAGAGAAAACAGCCTGTGAGTCATCCATGCAAATTAAAATTTTAGTTACATATGTATTCCAAAGTAGTAAGTGACAAATTCACAAAAAATTAACTCTGTGTTACACCCCATTCTTTTACCTTTTATTTACGACCATAAATAAGATAAAAGGGAGCGGGAGTAAGCAATGGAACAAGTGACAAGGGAAATTATTAGAATTATCTAAAAGCAACAATATGAACGGTTTATTCAAAACAATAACATTGGAGCAGAAAACTTTACATGGTCTCGTTAATCAAACTGAGATATATTGAAAACCAAACAAATAGATAATAACTTCATATTTTTAAATTGCGCAGATAACTTAAGAGAAAGTTATAAGACTCGTAATCTACCCAAAATTCAAATGGGTCAGTCTTGAAAAGACAGAACAACCCGTAACGTTGAATTTAGAACAATAAATCAAAAATATTAATATCCACCAGGTTAATACATTAGGACTAAATAATGGCCTTATGGGCACCCTAAAAAGGTTAACAAAGTGTATTTTTCATACCTAAGAATAAAGACTTCAAAAACGTTAACTTTACATGTTAATTTTCTATAAGAAACTTTAAATTAGGCGAGCATTTGGCGAACAGACTTTAGTCAAACTCCCCCGGGACTATCCGATCCCGACACAATATTAGGAAATTAAAACAATAAGCCTACTATTAAATAATAATGAAAATATCATTTTAGAAGCAAACCATAGAAAAAGATTAGAAAACTTACTAAAGTTAATCAATTTCATAATTAATAAAATGATCATAAAATTACTTTACATCAAACTATATTTAAAAATGCAAACAAAAATAAGAAACACTACCTTAATGTTTACAAAATAATTACTATTATCCACAATTTCAAAACAATTTACATTTATATCGTTCAACTCCAAGTAAATTAACAATTGTGGCTGTCTAAAAGATTTAACACTCGAAATGACTCTAGCGCCCAAGTGGCGACAGACAAAATATAGAGCCTCATATCAAATTTAACGATCAGGTAAAAATCAATAGATTTAGATAATAGAAAAATTACAGCACCTAGCATGGCTGACACTAAGAGTTAATTTTCAATTAGAGTCCAATAGTTAAGATTCTGATGACGATATAATATACAAATGTTTTATCCTGACATTATCTAGGTCCAGGACCATGTTCCTTGGTCAAGCGTTGAGATCAAATAGTCATTTTAGTATACACGCACATCACAATATATAGTGGGTTTCGTCGCAATAGAATCAATGTAGTAGAATTGAACACACGGTCAGTAACGATAAAACGGCCTACTTGAAGCTTTGGATGATCACGTAGACCATTTGATGTAATGGCTCCATCTGACTTCCAAAACCGTTTCTTCAATCACTTGATGTTTTGAAAGTAGTTCATCTCTCTACCATCAGAGGGCAGGTGAATAGGTGAATAGTCATTCTCTAGTCGTGTCCAATACTGGCCGGCCCATTACGTGTTAGTTGAAAAGATCGGGGTGGACTTCTGCTTGTTGGAACATCGTAGCTCGCTCGGCCCACTCGTAGATTTAGGATGATAGCTGTAGGCCAATCTTGGTGGTTGATAGTTTCATAAGATTCAATCGGTAAGTACACGAACAGTTTTATTATGTAGAGATTGATTATGTAGAGAGAATATTATTGTTCAGAATGGTTTTATTATGTCATACTAAACTACTTGAAATACAATAAAGAAGTGTACTATTGTAGGGATTATATTAGTGTCGATATAATTGGAGCGGGTATTATGAATTACAGAGAGTTATTCGTAAATGTCAGCATGGGTCGGGTCCTATTGTAACATAATGTAATGTAATGTTACATCTGAAAATAACGTTTATTAGCAAGGAGTATGACTTAACTTCAGATTTGTAACTACAACTACTATCCTTCCCACTCCTACCATTTTAAAGGTAGCCTACATATTTTTCTCTACAAACCCTTCCACGCCACCTCACCCATTCCTCCACTCTCAACGAAGTTCCCTTAACAAAGGGCAGGTTATGGTGGAGTGTTAGGGATGCGAGAAAATTTAAGTGTTTTTCACTCTTTATATCAAAGCACTCTTTTGACAAAAATAAATAAACTATTTCTCCAGTAGAAATATATAGTTAGATTTTATTTACATGGTGACCTCAACAAATTCTAGAATAACCGTCAAAAAGGTGTCCTGGAATTTAAAGGGAAATTTTCTCTTCATTTAAAAAGCATCCAATGCAGCTACGCTCGTGACAGAATTTAAAAAATTGTAAGGTCACCGTATCAAAAAACACTGAACACCGTGTTTATACTGGAGAAATATTTGATTTATTTTGGCCAAATAAAATGTTGCTATAAAAACTTCAAAAACACTTAGCTTTCCTCGCGTTCACTACACTCTCACCTTAACACGCAGTTAAAATGAGATTTACAGAGCTCTGGTAACAATAAAAAATACTTTTGCAAGCGTAAGAATAATTATTGCCACCCACATTAGTGATCACGTTGACTAAGCTTCAAAAATATTTATTTCGGTTTTCTAGTGACCAAGAGGTTGGGGTTCAAATTCTACCAGGTCATACAAGGATGATTTTTTTCTTAAATTGGTTTCCCATTATTCTTCCACGTGAAGGAGGGTAGATGTCCTCTAAATTATACCTTCCTCATTCATACTTTATTAGTGTAATTAAAATGCGGATTCGTGGTAAGGCAAGCTAAAAAACACTAAGAATTAAAAAATCACTCATGTTAATGTGATTATGAAATTATTATTTTGAATAGAACTTATTTTCAGCTTCTTACACGTGTGATGTAAAAAAAATAATCGTTTTTTATTTAATTCCTGAGTGGTGGTGGGGACGTATTTGTGACGCGCAGTATTGGAAAGTGGGGTGAGATGGCGGTATGGGAGGGGGTGAAGGGGAGTTCTAGGAAGAGCAACGCAACATTGCTGTTAGATTATAGCGTAGCTGTATTTCGTGCATGGTTTGAATAACAATGAGATGTTGAAATTCAATCTTTTCACTTTAATAACAAGAGACGGGACTTTTTTTTTTTGTGCCAGATTTTTCAGACATTGCTGATATTGTAACATCAAACAAAGTTTTAATTAAAATAATATATGAGCACAGAAAACATATCTTCGTTGAAATAGCCTTTAAAAGAGTATATTTCTGAAGTCTCAGACCAGTATTTCCTTAATATTATTTAAAATAAACCAAATATTTAAAACCATCATATAATTTTTAGTTAGTATAAATTATCAACATTGGTACCATTATTTCTTCCTCAGTACTTCCCTGAATATAAAAGACAATATTGTTGTCAATGACCGAAAGTAAAATAATAATTAACATTAAGAATATTATTGAGCTACCGTTTAATCTATACAGGACATGTTTGTTAAGTGCGCAAATGTTCTACCATTGATAAACACAGGTGTATGTTATGTTAAGAATCATCACTCCAATAAGTGGTTTAAGGTATACCATATTATGAACATGTGAGATCATTAGCTACCTACTTTGAGCTATCAGGAAAAAAAATATCACTCTGACTTTTATTATTATTATTATTATTATTATTATTATTATTAGCACCGCATCTTACTACCCGTTCGGGTTATACGCACTTATGCTAATGTGTAATGGTAGGGTGAATGTGAGATTAAATGGAGGACCTACATTTTAACGTGGAATCCGAACCACGGTGGACGCCTGGCATTCCTCACATTCACAAGTTGTGATTAATACACGTCTTGTCAGAGGTGAAGGAAGGATTTGGTAATCAAATAAATCTGTGCCTGGACCAAGGATTGAACCCCGGACCCCCAGGACAGAAGTCTGACACCTTACCCCTATACCACCACTGACTTTTAATAATATCGAAATGTAGAATGTATTAGTGATGGGGTTATGTGTTTATATACAACAAAATTAAATCAATATTTGATTCAAATTATATGCGTTGGTAGAACCTTTGATAATGATAGTAATAAAAGTAATAGTAATAATGATTGTAATATTGATAATAGTAATAGTGATTATGATACAATAACAAATAATATCATTATTAATTATGAATAAATTAAATGACCAAATTATATGATTGGGGAGATAACGAGTTTTTTTGTTTTGTTTTGTTTGTTGACCGGGAGAGAAGAGATACGGCATCTATATTTCATTCACGGTAGGAATTACCCGCTGAAAGGTCTTTTTTCCTACCAATATCATATTATATAATAGATTTCTGGTCGGGAAAAAGGCCTTTCAGAAAACAATTCCTACGCTGAACAGACTTCGCCTGTGTGTGTAGACTTTTAGCAACTCTGGTAGCAAAGAACTTTGCCCAGATTACACCTATCGAGATTGTCTACACGTCGTACCTATAGTTAGGTGATGCGAATGTATCAATTATGAAGTTGTGGAGCTAGTAATGATCTTAAACCTAACCTGGACATAACTAACCAAATCCTAGTTAACAATGGGATAATTACCCTTTTTGGAAAAATACCCATAGTACCAGCCGGGAATCGAAACCAGCCCCTCCAGGTTTTAAGCCAGGTGCACTGACCACCATTCTATGTTACCGATTGCTAAAAAGGTAATTTTAGATCTCTCATTGTCATGTGATGATAAAAAATATACATATTGTTTGAAGCTCAACATCGAAAGATCAAAAGCTCCAAAATGTTTACCGCTTTTGAAGATCAAACCTTTTTCCAAATAGAAAGAAAGAGAGCTAATTTCATGTAACTCTTGGTGGCCAGTAAAACTGTTTGAATACGTTTCAGTCAGATAACTCGCATCTAACTCTGCTACAACGGTCCACTGTTGATATTTATAACTTTAGCGTGAACTATTTAACACCAACGTTAAACCTGTAACACGTTAACTTTATAGGCCATTTCTGGTTTAATTGGTTTAGAACCAGGGTCATATAGACCACAAATAGTCTCCCTAATCACTCTGCTAAAGATATGATCGCTTTTCTAGTATAATTTAATAAAAACGTGAGTTTGTATGGCTAGCCAAATTTATGCGATGGTCATGGCCACCCCTCCCTTCCCTCCTACATATAAAACACAGTTTTCTGTTGTAAAAATGTCAAAGAAACTCTCTAAAAAGTTTATCAATCTCAGGACACATTTTTTTTTATAAAATACTTATTTTAAAAGTAAAAACTATCTCCTAAAACTCTCAGGGATTATGTACGAGTATTCCTGAGGAAAGTTTCATACTTATCATCCATTAGCTTTACCTAACATGGAGAGAGTAATACATTTTCCTTCAGGGTAAACCTTGTGTAACACAATTTTCTGAGTTGTAAATTTTAGTCTTTCACTTGCCGCTCGGTACTAGTATCCTCTTGCATACACCCCCCCCCCCA
>CABEEJ010000203.1:48005-82333 GCA_901482245.1 Timema douglasi
CCCCCCCCCCCAACTCCCTCCTCTACCCACCTAACACAAATCCTCTCCTTTCTTTCCTCTTGTGTTTTAGAGTGTCCCTGCACCCCCTGCAGACCCCTCTCACCCACCACAACATATTCCAGTGCGGCATGTCTTCACTTTCAACAGATTCGTTGTATTTGATGTGGGGACGCAATTAGATGGTAGCGGCTCTCTAATTCTCTACCCCCTCCCCATACCCTTCCCGAAACCCACAGACCAAACCCTTCATTGCTCAGCAGATAGCTAATTAAAATCTGAGGGGGGTACAATACACGCACTCGCATGTACATGCACGCACACACGTCTGCATATGGGAGATGGAAAGCCAACACACTGCCCGATTCTATTGAAGGTCGGTTTGCTCACACAAACTAGTGCCTTAGAGTAATCATTATAGTAGTAATTAAAATATTGTATTAGGTTTTTAAATCTTACGTTTAACACTAGGGTCATTAGAAGGTATAGTATGGATGAGAAGGATAATTAGAAAGGAAATGTAGCTGTAACTGTATCAGCGTTGAGAGATAGGAAAAAATACACTTAAAATCATATGTGTAAACACCATCCTTCGATAAAATAGGGTATGATTCGAATAATGACAATCACATTAATAAAAACTCCAGAGATAAAGTGAGTCTAACACCTTAGACCACCCGGTCACAGCGTTGGCTAACAAACTTACTAGCTATGGGATCAAATAGTCAAAGCTATTATTTATGCTTTATAGTGAGGATTACTCCATCTAGATATATTATGAAAATTGAAAAATTACACCTGGACACATTTGTAGCCGACGATTTCCGCACGTCCATCATAGAATCTGCCTTAAAATATGAGTGAAGAATGACCCTGGGCTTGGGACGAATCTTGGATAGCTCAGTGGTAAGAGCATTGGCGTAATAAGCCAAAGGTCCCGGATTCGATTCCCGTGTCCAGGTGTCATTTTTCAGAATATGATATCTAGATGGAGTAATCCTCACTAAAAGCATAAATAATAGCTTTGGCTGTTTGGTTCTTAAATATGCAATCCCTTACAATTATAATAATTGTACAAGGGGCTGCAATAAGCCAACTACCGAGTAGAGGTGGCTGTGTTATCTGATAGATCGTGATCTTAATAAAATCACACATTTGTAGCTGACGATTTACGCACGTCCATCATAAACTCTGCCTTAAAATATGAATAAAGAATGACCCCGGTAACGTGACGAATCCTGGATAGCTCAGTGGTAAGAGTGTTGGCGTACTAAGCCAAAGGTTCTGGGTTCGACTCCCGTGTCCAGGTGTCATTTTTCAATTTTCAAATTACTAGCAATGGTTTGAAATCTTACAATGTTTTTGTCCTAGTGACTCTATAACAATTGCCGAATAAAAATATCTAACCTTGACAATAAAAAAAAAAGAAGAAGGTGTGAGGTGATAAATTAGTTGGGAATACCCCAAAACTATTTTTAGGATGAGGTAGTAAGCTACATTAGCTTTAAGAAAGGTATCCAGATAGTACGTTCTTAAGGTTGAATGTAAGGAAACGTGAGTTAAGGTTTATATTTTTTCAAAATTTTATGATAAAAAAATTTTTTTTTGCCCAAAATCAAATAAAATATTATATGAATAGAAATGTTTAGTTTAATTTTAATCACATATTATTATCAACATTTTATTAAAATATTTGTCATAGCCATTGCGTTTTTCGTGGAGGATTATTTTCACTTCATTTTAAAGATTTCTGGTCAAGTTCCACTGTGCTCATGACAAGTATTCGTTGTTAAATGCTATGTATAGAAAATAATGTTAGGACTTTCAAATACACAAATCCCTCAAATCCCTAAGTATGTTATAGGTTATAAGATTCGAGAAAATGATGTATTTGAAACTCAAATAAAAATAAGAAAATTTAATTTTTCAAGTGAATTTTGTTTTAGAGCTTTAATACTGCTTATTGGTAGTTTATAACTATTTATAATTATAATATGAACTTAACAACCAGGCCCAAGACCAGTAATTTAACATTTCACTGGATGAATGAATGTTATAATGAAGTGTATTTATTATAAGAAAGAATGTTGATATTTAATAACTATTTTTACTTTCTATTATTCCACTATAATAACATTTATTCTAATGATTATAATTTTTTTCGAGATTCAAAGATAAATTGGAGATTCGGATTAGTATGACCCAAATCATAAAATAAAGTGTTATCATTAAAACTGAAAAAACAACCAGAACCTTAAATGGCGTTTCCTTCCTTTCTAATTTAAACAGGGTTAAATTTAATTTATGAAGGTCAGATGTGTTGAACGCTCACCTTGCCTAGGCTTGTCTCGAAATATAAACTACAATGAAACCATAAACATGCGTATAGGTTATCCAACCAGTTCACTGGGTTACATCTGGCAACAAAAATAAATTACATGACACAAGAGGTAGATTTAGGACCATATATTACTAAAAAAAACCCACCCACAATCACAATAAATCATCTACATGTTAAAGTCATATAGATGAAACACATGATATATTTTTTAAAGTTTCAGTTCTACGAAACTTCATTTATTTCCCACTGTTCAAGCTTAATTTGTCATCCGTGGGGTATCAGGTGTTTTAAGGTGCCAACTACCTCCATTTACCCTCCCCGATGTTCATCATCCCTCAAATAAAAAAACAACACAAAATAAAGGGATGCGATCCTAGCGCCACTCACACCATCATATGTAGAGCTTGACTTTACCATATCATGAATGATGTAGTCACTCATGAACCGGACTGGCTGTCAAACATTTCAGTGGGGATTGATGCGGTCACGAGGAAAAGGTCGGTATTCTCGTAAAGGGGGAAGGGGTGTATGGGAGAATGACTAGGACGGGGGGGGGGAGCTCTACTTCTCCCGAAATATCAAGCTCCGCTTTCCAACACGCGAGTTTCCCGTGTGCTTGAGGCTCATGAATATCAAATGCCCCTTGAGAGGGTGAAACATATGGTTCAGGACACGGGGGACTCCACTGATATGGTCAAACATTTCCTAAAAAGAATCCCCCGCCCCTATTCGGTTTCAATGGAACTGGGACATAATCCCATCACAGAGACTATGTAACCTTGGTTTTCCTTGAAAGGTATAAGCAAGCCTACCTTTCTTAGTTTCACTATGGTAATAACTTACAAGATACGGTCATAGTGTAGTAATTCAAGGTAAGAATGATATTTCTTAGGGTAGATGAAGTGTAAGTAGCTATATTACATTTATATAGCTATATATACATACATACATACATACATGATGAGGCATTTAAAATGCTACACACATTTTTGTAGGAAACAACGCATTTTAAAGAAACAATGTTATCACAAAAGTTGTTTGGTTTTAAGGGCTAAATCAAATATTATTATTATTATTTAGTGGACGTATTTAAGTAATTTAAAGATCAACTCTGATTAGGAACCTGATTTTCAAAGCTACTGAAACATCCGTTATTAGCATTGCCCAGAGTGTGTCTGATCACTTATGTGCTTGACCTAATATTGGTTAAACATGTTAAAAAAATTTTTAAAGGCACTTATTTTAAATACAGTTAAAAAAAAAGAACAGTTTGCAAACGATTATTAATTCAAAGACTAAGACGTCTATCAGGAATCTCTTGTGACATAAATTTAAGTAGTATAGTATTTATAACGCTTTTATCGTAACAAGAATATGTTTGAGGACTGGTGTAAATTAGCTATTCAAATGAACTTAAGAATGAACTGAAGTCTGTACATATGAGTACTAGGCAATTCACATTTACTTTGAGCACTTGAAACATTAACTCAACATTAAGTCAAACCAATAAGGAATCATGCTGGCGGCCGGGGTTCAATCCTTGGTCCCGGCAAATATTTATCTGATTACCAAACCCTTCCCTCACCTCTGACAAGACATCTTGTGAATGTGAGGAATGACAGGCCTCCACCGTGGTTCGGATTCCACGTTAAACTGTAGGTCCTTCATTTCATCTCACAATCACCCTACCATTACACATTAGCGCAAGTGCGTACAACCCGAACGGGTAGTAAGACGCGGTGCTAATAATAATAATAATTATTATTATAATAATGAATCAGATACCCATAACATCACACCCACGTATATGATCATGGATTAGTCTAATAACGGGTATTTCCCTAGCTATGAAAATTGAAGCTGCACCAAAAAAAAAGTTTTAGATAAAAGTTGTTTGTTTTTTACTTAGAATAATATTTCGTGGTAAAAAAATATAAAGGTCCATATATAAATAATAGAATATACCTTTAATACGTCGACCAAATAAAAAATAAAAATTACTTCATAATTTCTCCTTAGAAATCAAACATTTGTTGGAATATATTTTCTTTAAAAAAAAAATATTTACTTGGCAAAATTTGTTTCCAAATTAGGTAAGGCTTTGTCAAATTTATGCTTTCTATGTTTATTGGTTTAAGACTAACCAATTCAATGGTCAAGTAGGCAAAGACGTTAGGCTCTCAAAAGAAATTCTCAAGGTTCACGCCCTTAAGTTTTCTGAAATATTAACGGGAACAGAAAGTTCCATCTCTCTAAATCTCTTGGTTTTGGAGTTACCTGCACCAGTGGTCAAGTGGTCTAAGAAATTAACCTCACACTACAAAAAAAAAAAAAAAGAGAAAAAAACTTGCTTGAGGTTCGGACCTTTAGGTTTCCCCTACTTGGTCTTGAAGTTACAGCATCCGCGCACATATTATGCACATTATATCTTCATTTTATATTATTACTAGAGTGTCGTTGCAGCGATGGCTGCAGATTATTGCACTAAAATGTACTTTATACTTTTTATTGGGAAAGGATCCATATAATAAGACCTCATTTACGTTTTAGTTTAAGGTTTACTCGTCAAAGGCTATTAACATTTCTTTGATATATAGTTTCAGTGTGTAATTTTAATAAAAATGTATATTTTTCCCCTTCCCGGCCAGAAGACAACTTTAAAATGACCCCTCTCCCAGATCTATATCTATTCGTTGCACCAAACCCTTCAAGTAACAATTGAGCTTTTATTCTATTTAAACAAAGACAAATATATTATTTGCCATTATACTGATATATACAAATTATGGTTTCCATGATGATGTAAACAAAGAATAACTGTACAGATGAACCACTGCTCACACAGGAGGAAAATATGAAAAATTCGTTAGGAAATTTAGGATTTAGTTTTAAGCCATTATGTTTATCGGCATCCTGATTTCCTAATCTTTAAAAAAAGTTTTCGTTTGTCAAATTCTGTTCAGTCATTTCCACGTAATTTCTATAACTGGAAATGGGTTTATCAAATTATATATAAGATATAAAATAGAGAGTGATAACGTGTGATAGTGAAAATTAGAGTGTAAGTTTTTGAGTGTGTGATTGTGTAAGTGTGTGAGTGAGTGTGAAAATGAGAGTATGATATGAATGTGTGAAAAGAGTGTAGTGTGAGAAAGTTAGTGTGAGGTGTGAGAAAGTGAATGTAAAAGACGGAGAATGAGCAATTGAGAGAGATCGAGTGAGTGAGAACAATTAATAGTGAAAGTATGTGTATGTGTTAGAAAGACAAATACTGTAAAAAGATAAAAAGAGAGTGAATGTGTGTGTGTGTGTGTGTGTGTGTGAGAGAAGAAAGAGTGTATGAGAGAGATACAGATAATGTATTTGGAAGAATACGTGAGAAAGTGTGTGTGAGTGTGTGTGTGTGTGGGAGAGAGAAAGAGAGTGTAAAACTTTGGAGGGATATTGTGTGAAAGAGAGAGAAAATGTGAGGGCATGTGAGAAATAATTTGAGATAGAAAGTTAGAGAGGGAGAGTTTAGTTTAGAGAGAAAATATTGATTGAGAAAGAGTTGAGAGATGGAGAGTTGATTTGAGGAACAGTAGGCTTGAGAAAGAGTGAGTTTGAGATAGAGAGATTCTGAGATATATAGAGGGAGGTTGAGAGATTGAGAGAGTGATTCTGAGTAAGAAATTTTGAGATATTGTGATTGAGATGAGAAAGAATTTGAGTCAGAGAGATTGAGACAAAGTTTGAGAAGAGGGAATTTTAAAGAGTGGGAGTTTGAGAGAGAGCGTTTGAGAGAGAGAGAGAGAGAGCGCGCGTTTGTAAAAGAGCGTTCATTAGATAGAACGTTCGAGAGAGTTTTATACCGAGCTTAAGAGAGAGAGAAAATAATAAACATAATAATGTGAGGGAAATTGTGTGTTATAGAATATATGTGATGGTAAAGTATGTGTGAGAGAGAGAATGAAAAAATATTATATTATAAAGGGTGTTTTATCGAGTGTGTATATTGGTTTGTTTGTGTGTGTGAGGGTAGAGAGTGTGAGAGTATGTGAGAGCGTGAAAGAGTCTGATAAAGAGAGAATGTGAAACTATAAATGTGGCACTCAAATATTACGGTACTTTGAAATGTCATTCACTCAAAATTATCAACATGGAAACATAACTGAATGATCAATATTAAAGAATCCACCTGCTTCATCAACCGCATGGCCTAAGGTGTTTATCACGTGTTAGTATAGACAGGAATATCAGGGTTCGTATCCCAGTATTTCCACTCTTATTCAACGTAACTGCCGGTACATTTTTTTCTGAATTCAACCTTCCTCATCCTTAGAATATTAGCGCAATTAGTGCAAGTGCGTACAACCCGAACAAGAAGTAAGACGTGGTGCTAAAAATAAATATTTAAGAACCCTTGATTTTACCATGTGTAGAAAATTGAATGTGTCTACTTAAGCAATAATTCATTTATTCAAAATATTATGTTTAATTAATAAAAGAAAATAAATATTTTTATTTTCATTCGTGTTCCATTCTGTCCCACCTTAAGAGTGAAAATGTATTTGAGATAATAATACTAGTGGAAGGAAACACATAAAATAAAGTTTTAGGCCTCACCCTACGACTTTAAGGTGATTGGCCCTTTTCATTTGGAGTGGAAATGCAGAGCCATGGGAACAAGCGTTATCTTCAATAATTTTTATTGTTTTACAATTTTAGTTTTGGAAATAGTTTATTCAATAATAGAAGCATGTTAATTAATTTATATATTTTTTTATACACAGCTCCTTTATAAGTTTAACAGTGATCATATATCATTAATTTTGACATTTTTCAATAGAAAACTGCTGGTTGCATAGCAAAGAATAATATGTAACACTTAAGAATTATTGATACTTTACCTTAGAAGAGGTATTGAAAATATTACAATAAAAATTTCCCTCGTTCTCGAGAAAACTGCTATTTCCAAACGTATGATTTTTCCGTAAGACCTGTCCGGTAACTAGCACCATCTACGTTTTCCATGATCCATCTGTTCTTGTTGGCGCAAAAGGATACTTTGGTTGGTTGGGAATCCACGCCACGCCTTACACCCTCCCGATCACCAACCCACAAAATAGGTTTTAGACTTGCACTCGGCAGGACCAAGGGCCTTAACGCAAAGTACCACGCAAACCTTTGAGCCGCAAGAAAATGAAGGTCAGATATCTGACCAGTAAAACGCTTGTAAGTTTAAATGTGTGATGTCGTGGGGGGGAACTCATTAAAAGTAATGGATTCAATTACCCCCTTGTCGAAGCTCTTCGGTCGTAGAGTATAGGGCGGACCGTTGTAGAGGGAGGGTGTGGGGAGTGGGTCATAGCGCAAGTGTTATCAAACGTGCACATGCCTTATCCCCAACACTTTCTCCCACCCCCAAATTACTACCTTCTACCCGAAGTTCACGACAAGCCGACACGCAATAAATAGCTTGCTAGTCACACTGTAAGAGAATTATGACTCCCGTGGCGAATGAATGAATACCTAATATTACATGCATAGGCATGAATACGATCTGTAACGATTTGAAATGTACTGATTATTATTATTTTCTGATCTAATATAGACTTCCTTTAAAATAGTCAAATATCTACTGAAATGGTTGGATTGTATTTTACCTGTTTATTTTCTCATGTCATGAGACGGTTTTATGGATTTTTTTTTTTTGAAGATGGTATCTAGGTAGATATTATAAGGAATTATCTTAGGAAGTTACATTTTATTTTGACCCTGCCTCTCAAATTGAGGGTAGTTTACTGAAAAGGGAATTTTATTTTTAATTTAAAAATTTTCTAAAGTGGTTCTAACCATTTTGATTAAAATAGATATCTGAATAGAATCTGATATGGCAAATAGACAAGTATACTTTTTTTTTAACTGTTTAACGATATTTTACTGATGAATTCTTTTTTTTAAATTTTATTAATTTTATAAAATGGCTCTAACAATTTGGTTCAAACGACTATCTGTTAATATTTTACATTATAAATAATGTTACATATATTTTTTCCTAAACATTTTTTAGCAGTTTTTATTATAACTGATTAGTGTAAAATTGTAAGTTAATTTTTTTTTAAATAAATTAATTTAAGGGTAGGTTACTTGAGATAAATTATAGAACATTGACATTTTTAGAAATTAGCCTTTAGGTTAAGTTCAAAATGGGATTCTGGGAATAGTTCATCTTTATAAACAAGAATACTTTTGAATTTTTACAAATTAAAATTAATTTTAGGGAGCTTACAAATAACTTATTTTTACAAATTTGAAATTGTTTAAACATATCAAAACAATTTTGTTTAAAATGTATGTATAAAGAGTGTGATGAACAAGATAATGTGTTTGTTTTTATGTATAAAACTTACATAAGGGTAGTTTAATGAAAACTTATTTTTGAAAATGTTCCTCCAAGTTATAATACACAATATAAAATAGTTTATGTGATTGTTTTATACCAATATTATGTATTACCTGTATTTAAGATGCACTTTCAACACTCACGTACTGTATTTACTTTCTTATTAGAAATAGCCTTTTTATCATAGATACTTAGTGTGAAAAATTGTGGATATCTAAAAATTGAGTGGAAATCAAAACTTAAATTAATCGATAAACGTACAAGAGACTTGAAAATATACGACAGTAGAAATACTACATTACTGTTATTAACATTTTAAAACTATATATTGTTTTCCATGACTAAACTCTAACAAACATGTGGTATACGGCAACCACACTCCATAATTTTATAACGGTGCGTGTGAAGGTGTGAAACACCGATGAGGTATCGACCTTACAGAGGATACAGGTATGAGGAATTCAGCTTTAATCACTTTTAAAACCAAACCTGAAATATCTTCTATTTCTTCAGTCCTCTCGCCAGTGTTGTAAAATCTAACGATAATATATCATTTTAAAGAGAAGTTGGGTCCAATTTTAGAGGAAGCCTATACGCTTAAACTAGGTTGTTTTTCTCTTCAAAAATTAGGAAGGGTATTAAGTCCAATGTGGTCTTATTTGCAATTATATACGGTGTTGTATCATCATTTGTCATGGGTGACTGTAAAGCTGTTGCCAGATCAAGCCAGGATTGTCACAATTGTGTAAACTGTTCCCTCCTATTAAGTATAAAACTTGAGTTTCAAAGTAAATATACACTATGTGTGTGGTTGGTAAAATGGAGAGCGAGTAGAACCGATACATTAACGAGTACATTTCTATCAAGTATGATTTGCCCTAGCAACAACCCACGACTTTCCACAAAAAGCCACACTATGAAAAGATGAACAGTTGTAGAATCATACGTTGCTTTTTAATTTTGTTTGAATGGTTGAACGAAATACTTAAAAGGAACCAAATTAATTTCGAATATCGTTAATGTTTATTTTTTGATTTTGCTATCATATTATGTTACAATATATTTCATTCATACATTCCCGTAATGTTTGGGGACATAGCTAAATTTATTTTGATGTGTGAAGATAAAAGCTAATATATAATAAATTAATATTCTAAATTATCATGCTTTTGCTTAAGACGCCTATCAGTGTCATATAAAATGATTGGAAATGTTATATCTTTCCAATTGATTATGTTTGTGTTGGTTTACTATCATAATATTATAAGACTACTAAAATTCCTTAATTTAGAGTTTGTGTTTTGGATATTACTGTTCTGGTTTAGTTTAATTTACAAGGCGTGTTCTTAGATAGCCTTCTATTTAGAAATTTCGCCTTTACTAACTGAATTAAAAAATATGAATACTGATATTATGTTGTTCAATTAATTGCAAGTCGTGATATGTGTGTGTTATAGTTGGGAAAAAAAATAATAATCTAATAATAGAGTTGTGGAGGGAGTAAGAAAATAAGATGTATCTGCTACAAGAATCTAACAGAATCAGAGCGAAATAAAATTAAGTAATTTTTTATATCCCCCTGACACGCATTCCCATGGTATTAAATTTCACGGTGTGGAGTCTAACCCGACTAAAAACAATAATTCGTCCACGATTTTTCCACGTGAAGTTTGAGTCTTTGTTGAGGCTAATAGATCACCACCGTAAGTATAATCATAATGAGCAGTAGCTAGTGTTAGCTATAATTTTAAATTTAGCCACCGCTTGTAATTATCCATTTGGACTGTACACATATGGACTAAGAGGCCGTCTTTAAATTACATGTGAGCCTTTTTTTTTATGATTTTCACCCCTCCTCACGTAAGGGACTGTAATATTTTATTTCCTCCCTCCCATAATCATAAGTAATTTTTTAACGATTTGGTAAATAAAGATTGTTTTAATCGTTTAATTATTTTTATACATAAGGATTGGTAATAAAGTGAGTGCTATGAGATTATAGAATGCTTTAATTACAGTAATATCAGGTGTAACACACCAAAAGTAAAGGAAATATAAGTGAAATTTTATAATTAATATGACCTATATTTATTTTCTGCAAAAAAAAACATAATATTTTTTTAAAGATGCTGTGTCGCTATAAACATTGATTTAAAAAAAAACTTTGCATAAGATAGATTCTGACATTCACTCCCCTCTCGTAAGAAAATATAATATAATACTGAGCCCCCTCCCCCAAAAAATCCTTACGTAATTTAAGGATGGCCCCTAATCACAGTTATTTGGGATGAGGAAGGATGTGTTTTAAGAAGTTTACTTGTATTCACGTGAAGGTGTAATGAAAAAACATTAAGGGAAAACTACCCTCAGTACACTTGACCAGTATTCAAACCCTCATCTCCCCGTCATCGGAAGTCCAGTCTAATGCGAGAGTGAAGCCTTAAACCACGCGGCCACCGAAACGGGTAAGCGCTAATTAATCTTCATACTGTAGCTGATGTATTAATAAGAAGTACAGTCCAATTTTCATGCGAAGAACCTTATCTAAATGTTTATAAAATTACTAGATAATCACTTCTGATAGATAATATTATAAAATAATACTAAAACTATGGTAAAATGTTATAAATGCTGACAGCAAAAGAAGAAATTTGTATTTCTAAAAAATTATTTTTATCAATACTATAACGTAGGTAGTTGATGTGTATTTATTTATTTTATTTGTCAATTAACCACAGTTTGAAACCTGTTGTAAAAATATTATTTGGATTGGTTTATTGATTGTTTGAAAAGGGTTTTTACATTAATTTTCTAAACAAAACAACAACTCACAAACTGAATTTAATCTTGAAAATTATTCATGCCCCTCCTAGTTCTACCACCTGGAAATTTACAAATCAAATAGTAATAAATTTTCATATAAAATAGAATGTTTGTTTAAAAGTAGAAACGCATTTGTTTTCGGTCAACAATAACATATTAGTATATTGGTTGTGTTCTTTTAAAGGGATTGATAATATCTATCGAAGTGACAGCCGCATATCACATGCTATTTCGTATGAGTACATGAAAGTAGTTCTCAGCTCTTTTTAAACTGTCAGATAAATTTCTTACTTTGAAAATTGGACCATACAAATATAGTAAAAATATTCGTCAATGCCACCTTGAATAGAAACCAGAGTCCTCTAGACTCATGGTAGACCACCCTGACAACTTGGCTAGAGACGAAAACAGTCGTGGAGTCTAGTGCATAATTCTCTCAATATATTGGATTGATGTTGACGGAAAGGTCGAGGTTTGAGTTCCGGTCAGCGTACATAGTTTGTTTATTTTCCTGAGGGATCGCTTACTCTTCTTACATGAAAAAGGTGCCTTTAATCTAAAACCTGCTATTTTACTATCTATCCACATTAACATAAGAATGTTGATAGCTCGGACTGATAGAAAGACTTGGTGCACACACTAAGACTTGCGTGTTTATTAAAACTTACTTAACACTTGTCTAAACTACGAGAGCTGTAGAGGGAGCTTTGTTAATCTCAACTACAGGAGACGTAAAGGAAGCTTGGTTAGTCTCAACTACAGGAGGGGTAAAGGGAGCTGGGTTAGTCTCAACTACAAGAGGCGTAAAGGGATCTTGGTTAGTCTCAGCTACGGGAGGCCTAAAGGGAGCTTTAATAATCTCAACTACAGGAGACGTAAAGGAAGCTTGGTTAGTCTCAGCTACGAGAGGCCTAAAGGGAGCTTTGTTAATCTCAACTACAGGAGACGTAAAGGAAGCTTTGTTAGTCTCAGCTACGGGAGACGTAAAGGAAGCTTGGTTAGTCTGAACTATGGGAGGCATTAAGTAAGCTTTGTTAGTCTCAACTACGAGAGTAGTAAAGGAGTTTTGTTAGTCTCATCTACAGGAGTCGTAAAGGAATCTTGGTTAGTCTCAGCTATGGGAGACGTAAAGGGAGCTTGCTTAGTCTCAGCTACGGGAGACGTAAAGGGAGCTTGGTTAGTTTCAGCTACGGGAGACGTAAAGGAAGCTTGGTTAGTCTCAGCTACGGGAGACGTAAAGGGAGCTTGGTTAGTCACATCTACGGTAGGCGTAAAGGAAGCTTGGTTAGTCTCAGCTACAGGAGGCGTAAAGGGAGCTTGGTTAGTCTCAGCTACAGGACGCATTAAAGGAGCTTGGTTAGTCTCAACTACTGGAGGCGTAAAGGGAGTTTTGTTAGTCTCAGCTACAGGACGCATTAAGGGAGCTTGGTTAGTCTCAACTACGGGAGGCGTAAAGGGAGTTTTGTTAGTCTCAGCTACAGGAGGCGTAAAAGAATCTTGGTTAGTCTAAGCTACGAAAGCTGAAAAGTGAGTTGATACGCAGTAGTTAAACAAGTAGCCTACGCGGGTCATTTTGCAACGTTCCTAGCTTCCCCATTACACTGTAGCTTCTGGAAGGTGATATTCAGGTAGTGGCCGGTGATGAACCCAGAAACAATTAAACACACCTTAATGAACTTTGAGGTGAACTTACTCACAGTACGAGAGAGATAGGAATAGAGAGACCATTGAATATAGATAAACCAATCTACATCAACTTTGTTGAACAACAAACTCTAAAGCCCTGTGGTAAAGTTGCTCATAACGCACAGATCAATGACCTACCCTTGTATCTCCCTCTTTCACCCCCTCATACTTTGTAAACACTGCGGCTGAAACACTGGCCCTTTAGTTGTGGCTAATCAATGACCAAGTTCATCAGGTACCACTCACAAACTTTACTCTCATTTGAAAGTATGTGTTTTCAACCTTACTCAGACATTAATGGAGAGGTGATTAAGTTAAGCTAATGATTTATTGACTTCAAAAATAGAGCAACCAACTTAAAGTAAATCCCCTGTTAGTTCCGATCCAAGCCTCACTTCCATTACGTTCTACAAATATATCCAAATAGTTTGTTTCTCATGTGAAATATAAACTTTGTAATCACTCAAGAAATTAAATATTAACTGAAGAGTTTTATTAATAATGGATTATGTTTACAGCTTTAAGTTCGATGGGATTTTTCTAGCCCTTGCTTAAAACAAAACATGGCAGCTTAAATTGAAACCTACATTCTACATATAAATTTACTTGTTTGCACTATATTTTAAGTGAAGACTCACCGCAAATAAGTTAATAGATTTAATCTATAAAACGGATTAAATAACTAATAAGTTTTGAAACTATGTAGCCTCTACAAAATATTAATAAAAATTTAAATATATCTTTATTGATATATTTAGACTTGATTCATTAAATCTATAAATGTATGTATATAATAATAAGTAATTAAAGAAGGATTGTATAGTAATATTTATTTAAAAAAGGATTAAAAAATAGATTAACTAAATATGTATCTATTCACTATTACAATATGCTTCAAAATGTTATCTAACATAGGTTTAACGAGATTGACGCCATATGACTAGGAAATATTTGGGGTTCCTCAATGTGGTTTTTGTGAAATAAATTTACAATGTATACAAATTTTAATAGTCAGCAAACATTATAAATAAAAAGTGGAATGAAAACATTACGTTACATGAGTTAAACATGTATTTTAAAAAGGCTTTTGATTCAGTTAAAATAAACAAAATTTATGAAATCTCAGTTAAGTTTGTGATACCCCCCCCTCCCCCCCAAAAAAAAACTTGTCAATAAATTTGAGGCATGTTTGATGCGTGGCAGGGTACGGGCTGAGTGTCACTTATCAGACACTTTGGAAATACATAATTGTTAGAAACATTTCTCTAGTTACTTTATAATAAAGCCTTAGCGTATGCTATTAGGATAATGCAAGAAAGTGTAAAAAGCTTGTGCTAAACGGTACATTGCAGCTATTACGATATATGATAGTTTTAATTTGTTAGGTGATAAAAAGGAAACTGTTGCAAATAAGGCTGAAATTTTACTAGAGGTTAGTAAGAAAATATATTTTAAAGTGAATGCTGAAAAATATAAAGTATTTAATCACACAAAAACACATATAGATGAACACAATTTTAGAGATTACTTCGAACAAAATATAATTTGGCATGGAACAATTTTAACTAACAGTAATGATATTAAAGTGGAAATTAGTAAAGAATACAGTCAACAAAAGAATGCTATTTCTCGGTCAGTAAATTGTTAAAGTATCGCCTGCTTCAACTAAGTATATAAAAAACAATGGTTTTTCCGGTTGTTCTATAAGGATGTATAAAGTTTTCTCTTATCCTATTTGGCGAAATCAAATTTGTGGTGTTAGAAAACAAGGTGTTTAGTAATATATTGGGTTCTAACAGGGATGAAGCTACTAAGGAGTGAAGTAAGTTACATAGTAATAAGTATCATACCCTTTACTTGTAACAAGACATTTTTAGGAAAATAAAATCTTACGGATTGTGTTGGTAAGTACATGCAACGTGTATGGGATATTCTAGAACCTTGTTCAGGCTATTGACTGGTAAACCCAATGGTAAGATACTATTGAGAAGACTTAGACGCAGATGGGAGGATAATATTATAATTGACCTGAAAGAGATAGAGTATAACGAGGTAAACTAGATTGAACTAACACAATATAGGGCTAGGTGGCATAGTTTTGTAGGTGCAGCAGTAAAAATTTGAGTTCCTAATGCCATAGAATAACTAATTAGCTATAGAAATTAATCATGTGTATACTGTAATTACTTTCTACACTGGTAGTAGAAAATCCATCAAGTGACCATGGTTTTGTTGTAAATGGCTCAGATGAAAAAAAAATCTCTTCTCGAAATAAAATTCTAACAGTTATACTGGTAGTGTACAAACTTGACTATATTAATGAATAGTGCAGTTCTCAATCTTTATAAGGGTTTTTTATCACTGAGACCATCGCGTCCTCTTACTGACATACAAGCTTTCAAACCCTAGTTTTCTAGTTACTATTATTTTCACGGCATCCTACTATACATCCTTAATATCCGCATTTAATTACATTAGTGGGTTAGGGGAATTAAGAATAAATGTATACCTATTTACATAGATGGCAAGGGGGAAGCCGTTTAGTAAACATCACCCCTAGGACACTCAGACAGAACTAAAATCCAGAATTCGCCGTTAGTGACAAACTAGCTAAATGAGTGTGACGTTAAATCTGCGAACATCAATTATTATTTTAATTATATTATTATTATTATTATTATTATTAGCACCGCGTATTACTACCCGTTCGGGTTATATGCACTTACGCTAATGTGTAATGGTAGGGTGATTGTGAGATGAAAATGAAGGACCTACAGTTTAACGTGGAATCCGAACCACGGTGGAGGCCTGGCATTCCTCACATTCACCAGATGTCTTGTCAGAGGTGAAGGAAGGGTTTGGTAATCAGATAAATCTTTGCCGGGACCGAGGATTGAACCCCGGCCGCCAGCATAGAAGTCTGACACCTTACCCCTAGACCGCCAGGTCACCTTTAATTATTATAGATTTCTTGTATAGTGACTATACGAAACCAACCAATTTGTTATAAAAGGGAATCAACAACACCTGAGGGATCTTTAGATACTATGCTAGCAGCGTCACAAGGTTGCTACAACAATTTAAGTCAGCTAGCAACTATTTGAGTGGGATGGCCAAAACGAAAATAACCATAGGTGGGACAGTTTCTGTAGGTCTATAAATACTCCATGGTGTCATCCCGTGGGCGAGCTACAGACCAAGAGGCCACCATATGCTGGTGAAGATAGTACCAACACTTGCGAATAAAAGGTGTGATTTGGTCCGAAAAACAAACTCTTCAGCCATTAATCTAAAATTTTTAGAATTTAGACGCTACTTATTTATTCAAGTGTATCTTCATTTGTCCTTATGAGGCTGAGTTGAGCCCGCCCTAGGACAAATTATTCACAGGAAAATCCGGCATCACTGGGTATTGAACTCGGGACCCCTGGAGCTGAAACCAGGTACTATGACCACTATACAGAGAGGTGGTCATTTATAGGCCCAAAGAATTAAAAATTCTATTTGAATTTTGCACCCTCTTATAATCACTTAAAAATTTGAATATAATGCTAAAACCTCAACTGTTACTGTGAATCCACAGGTTCGCTGTAAAACGAGAGCAGTGCTGATATTTTGTCACGTGGACAGATTTATCTGATAGCCAAACCCTCTCTTCACCTCTGACAAGACGTGTATTAATCACAACCTGAGAATGTGTGGATTGTCAGGCCTCCACCATGGTTCGGATCCCACGTTAAACTGTAGCTCCTCNTCTCCAGAACCGCTGGAGCTATTAGGCCTATATTTGTATGGGGGTCACACCATGAGATCGTACTCTAAAAACTTCCCCCCAATCCCTTCCAGCCCTCTTACTTCCCGGAAGCATCAGCGAAACCTCTAGGGCTATGGGGCCCATCTTCGGGTGGTAGATACCCCTTGATACCTTATTCTAAAACATTACCCTTACTTCCAGAATCATCTATAGAGAAACTTCCCCGCTCCTTTCCAGTCCCCCCACACCCTTCCAAACGTATCAGCGGAACGACTTGGGCTTGGGGATCCATCTCAGGTTGGGGGTTACCCGTCATTAAATTAATGGAATTTTCGTTTATCTCATAAATATATATTACGGAAAAAATATATTCCTTTGAAACATATTATAAAATATTTACTATCGTGAACTTAGAGTGTCTATGGAATTATTATTTTTTAATTCATGGAGTGATTGTTTTATTTGGAGAGCCTAACAAACATTGAGACGTGTCCATGGAATCTATATGGAAAGAGTGATTCATTATTATTTTGTTAATCATGTAGCTTAGGCAAAGTCTTTATTAAAGAAAATATATATATATTTACCTAAGTATTGCGCAATTTGCGCTCGTGCATGTTAGTATTTTTTTATTTATTATAAACATTTAAAGCTAAAATTCTAAATAAATAGATTAATTAGGCACATAACATAAAACTCAATATTAAAATAATATGTACAGCACCTCCGTCCACGATCGTTAATTATAACTGTAAAATAGGAAACACATATGTCAGCAATGATATTTTTCGAGAATGCTAAAACTCCAACCCAGGAATAACAGCACAGAAGCTGGAGGCGATGCCAATTAGATTAAGGTGCCTGACTATAATTTCTAAATAAATATAGTATATATATGGAATGATGCTTTATTTATTAATGATAAGCTTATTTCTTAAATTAAGTTACTATCTAATCTGACACCTAAGCTCAGTCGGTAGCGTGTCTGTCTACTGAGCTAAGAGTACCAGATTTGATTCCTGGCATGGTCGCAAAATTTATCATTGGTTTAATGTGGTTTTACCCATTCCCAGTGATGAATTAACTGCTGGAGACCGGATGTTGTGCCTATCTCAGTCTTAAGTTAAATTATAAGTCACACGAAGCTACGACAGGCCTTGCCTGCCGGTAGTGGAAAATACATGGCTTGAATAAAAAGCTGACCCAGACCATAGGACGGAAACATTAATGGATGTAAAAAAGTTACCATTTAAAATAATAAGCTTAGTTATTAACGACACACAAGGTAGTCGTTTAGTGTTCGTTTAGTGCTCCTTTAATGTATGCATTAGAATATTTGTAGTTAAAATTTAATTTAATTTTAAATAAAATTTGTTTCGTAGAACATGTTTATTTTATTTTAAGTATATTACTCTTGATAAGAATTGTATCAGTCTTTGTAGCCTAAAAAAGCTACATTAAACCTAAAATTTAACAATATATATTACCCGCACCAGTGGTCGTGCTAATTAACGCACTATTCTCAGAATACACTTGGCCGCAATGTTCAGGGGAGGTCAAGGTTTGAATCTTGCTAGGGTGATATGAGGGTGGTTTTCCTGTCCGCCTACACTAAAGTGGGCTCACTTCCTTTTAATTATTTTCGTAATCCTTCCAAAATTAGAGTAAGCTATTAATAGTTAGTGTGCTAAACATAAAAATTAAAAAAAACAAGATTTGTTTATAACCGTGATATAAATCTTCAGAAAAACATACTATTACAACTCTATAATGAGAATAATTTGGGTCTATGAGTGAGTTTGCAAACAAGTATCAAACAGAAATACTATATGTTTGCTCAAAGTAGTCACAATAAATGCAAAATGGGTTTTAAAGAATTTAAGAGAACTAAATAAACCACACACAAATTAATGTTCTTAGTGCTTAAATAGGCACCTAAAAAACAAAGAGTTATTTCAAAACAAATAATCCTTGAATCATTTAATAAAATCCATAGAAATAATCTATTATACATTAAAGATATTTTAAGATTATTCCAAGTTTTAGTGAAATGCTATGCAAATGTCCAACTTTTTATTATTATTATTATTATTATTATTATTATTATTATTATTATTAGCACCGCATCTTACTACCCATTCGGGTTATACGCACTTACGCTAAGGTGGAGGCCTGGCATTCTCCACATTCACAAGATATCTTGTCAGAGGTGAAGGAAGGGTTTGGTAATCAGATAAATCTGTGCCGGGGCCGAGGATTGAACCCCGGCCGTCAGCACAGAAGTCTGACACCTTACCCCCAGACCGCCAGATCACCCTCCTACTTTTTTTGTTTCTGAAAAATACTAAGAGTAAATTTTAAAATCTCTCCTTAAGTTTGTTAAATCTACTTAGGCCCTGCGGATAATAATTACACTATACCTATATTTTCAAATCAATGCTGCAAAGGAACGGGACTAAAAAATATAGCATGAGGACTAGCGCCGTTGCATTTTTGCAGGATCTTGTTGTGTTCTAAATAAAAATGAAAACTACACACTTTAATACATAATATTATTATTGAGATTATATTATTAAATAAATATTTGAATAGTATTATATTTTTTGTAAATTTTATTAAAAAAATAAGATTATAATAATGTTAAACTGTTATAAAAACATAGTTTATTATTAGTAAAAAATTCAGTATATGGTAATTGATCGCAAAACTACAGTACCTAAAACTCTGTAATTTAACTTACAAAATATATAAGCAATCATAAAATATATAATTCAATTATGATGTATTTTTGAACAGCAAAACACAACACATCCAAGATTATTTCAAAAAGTTACTTATATTTTTGTTGAAAAAAAGACTTTTCTTCCTTGATTTCCTTCTTTTAATTCGTATTTGTATGCATATTATCGACGGCACGTGAATAACAGCTACAGAATGCTAAAGCAACGTGACAGGAATTTCATACACGTGATAGAAATTGCATGAACTATGCAATGTAAACATACGGTGGGAATGAGCAAGATGTAAAATATCAGGACTGGCGCCGTTGCGTATTCACAACATTTCTGCATGGCACCAATTAAAACTCTAATATATCAGAAGAAAAAAAAAATATATATATATGTGTGTGTTTGATAACATCATAGGGTGCAGTAAGAACTAATTGGAGAATGCTTGGAGGGGATTTGACCTAATTAACTTTAATTAAAAAAAAGTATATCTGTTGCTAAAATGCAACAGCGCCAGTCACAAAAGGTTATTTATGATAGTGACACATTTATTGTTTATTTTAATTGTTTAAATATTACTTATTTATCTTTTATTTTAATTGTTTAAATATTACTTATTTATCTTTTATTTTAATTGTTTAAATATTACTTATTTATCTTTTTAAAAGTGTTTCGGGCAAAGTACATTACTCCTCTAGACAATAAGAAACTTTTAATCCAGATCTTTATTGTATTACAATTTGAATTAAATAAAGAATGAAATAGAAAATCACTCAGAGCCTTATACGGGTGTCTTAGTTCCTACATCTTTAGCCAAGACTGCGTAGAGTGCACCACCGTTCAATTTCGTCCCAAATTCGACTGAGCTTGAAGCCATTGAGTACGGTATGTCCCTAGTCCATATCGATGGTACCCTGTCACCCGCTTATTTAGAAAATTCTAATGGCTTTAGGATAACACTCCATTAGTTACATGATTTTAAGCATGGACCAACGGAATATTTTCCTTGATTCTGCCAATAATTCCCAAGGGATCGTAGATAGGCTTGGGAGGAACTTGGAAAATAGTTACGTTGGCTTCAGGCTTTTACATGATATAGTCCTTAAATTTAAAAATGATACGTGGGCAACGAGAATTAAATCCCGGACCTTTGGCTTAACATTCAAATTCGCAGAATTATTTTAATTGTATTATTGGCAACATAAAGCCCTCCCGAGTCTGGTGGCTGCGTTATCTGATTGCTCGTGATCTTAATTGATCATTCATATATAGCTGACGATTTTGGACATCCATCACAGACTCTGCTTTATGAGTGAGGAATGACCCTGGGCACGAGAAGACTCTTAGATTGCTCAGTGGTTAGAGTATTGGCATACTAAGCTAAAGGGTCCAGGTTTGATTCCCATGCCCAATTGTCATTTTTCAATGTACAGAATATGTTATTAAATGTGGATATGACCGTAACTAACAAATATAATATCTTAGTTTTTTAATCCATCTTTTAAATTTTATTAGAGGTGTTTATGTAACCCTCACTATGATTGTACCTAGACAGAACACCATACTGTTCCAAAATTGTTTACTTCATGGCCGGGAATGGCTATTGCCTGCCGGGATTTCTCAAACATTTCATTTCATATAATGGCTTGTGAAAATTGCAGCACAGCAAATGTTGAAAACCCCCTCCCCTTTTATTCTCTTCCTACCTCTACACAACTATTGACCCCTGGATTAGATCGTCATTATACGAACCAAAAGGTTCCGGATTAAATTTTAACCTTCTGTTGACAATTTATAGACTGATTTAAAATCAGGTTGGGTACACTTTGTAATTTTTGAGATTACCTAGTTATTTTAAGTTTTCTGAACAATTTTCCCAGTACTCTTTAGGAAGGTGTATTCTTAGAAAACCCTCTTTAATTTCACAGTTTTTTAATTAAATTCTTGACACAATAATTGCTAAGGACAAATATATCAGTGCTATTCGTGATATCACATAATCTTTTAATAAAACTAATGGTTTATACTGAGTTAATCTATTTATAAAATATCTTTAATATTATTGCAAACATTTTTCAAAATTAAATTTGATATTTCAAAATATCTCTGCCTTTTCCGTTTAAACAACCAAGTTTTCTGATTTGTCCAGGTTTACCCTGGTTTCAAGGTTCGTATTAATACTTATTATGCATCTATATATTCAAATGGATGCAGAGAGCTTACTCGTAGAAAGATTTTTATTTTTTGTCACCGCGTTCGGCCTTTACGCTTCGTAGAAAGTGTTTTAGTAATGAGGAAGAAATATATTAGAGTTTCTGATTACTTTGACGAAGAATATCTGAAAAATATCATCAAATTAGTAAACTCGAGGATATTTTCTTCACATTAATGCAGACCATCTTATATCAAGGTGATATATGGTGCATTAATTATATATCTTCATGGCGAAGGTACTGGTGTTCGTATTCATGTAGGACCACCGAGTGCGTCAGCCAGGCTAACGGTTAAACGTTTCTTACTTTAACCAGTTCTGTCGTGGGCTCCCAAGGGAAGAATTTATATATTATTTTTTTGTAAACTTCTTATAACATCACATTTTGCAGTAGTTAGTAGTGCTATAATAAACCCTAAAAACCCAAAGTTGTCTATAAATTACGAGCATACACATATATTTTGCTGCCACCCCTATCCTTCCCCGCAAGCCATCCTGACACGTTAGGCCCACAGGAAAGGAGTTAGCGACAGTGAGATTAAATTGGTAATCAGTGATATTCATTTTAGTTTGTTTATTTTGCACAACGTACTGAGATATTCAAATGTAACCAAATAAATAGGGTTTAAATGACGGAAATGTACTCCCATTTGCATGGAGTAAAAGAGAGAAACATTTAAGGGAAATATACCTTTTTAAAACTCTGCCAAGATTTGAACCCCACCTCCTCGTAACCAGAAAACATTCTCTGAGTCCACTTATGCAGATTCCTATGTTAGTAGTTTGTTGAACAAATCCTATCGAAAGCTCAAATTACCGCTGTCACCATACTTACAAAAGCTAACCTTTATAAATTATTTACCCCTTTTATCCTTCAAAATGAACAATGCCAATAAATGTGGCATTGATTTTGTGGGCGAGTTGCGTGTTCTCTTGCCCCAGTGATATCCATTCGATACAATCGATGACAAGGGCCCTCCCATAGTTCTCGTTCCCTGAGCATTATTATTACGGGTCTTCCCTTCTCAAGGCCACTCGAAATAGAACTTGAACTATAAAAATGATCTGATTATAAAATGATAGACCCGTTCCAATCTCACGTGGGTGCTATTTTTTAAATCTATATCTACATACAGCAACACACTTCAGTGGACGCATAGTCTAAGGAGATACTCTCGCAATAGAATATACTTTGGTTCGATTATAGTCGGGTGTACTGAAGGTGGTTTTTCCTAAATGGTTTCCCACTCTTACTCCACGTAAATGTAGGTACACTTATTCTTAATTCAACCTTCATAATCAATAAAACATTAGTGTAATTAGTACATAAGTGTATAGCCTGAACGGGTCGTAATATGCGGTGCTAAGATATTACATACTACAGAAATACTCTATAAGCAGGGATGGTGGTATAGACTTAGCCATCTAGGTGGAATTGTTGACTGGCCGCCCCTTTTCTTCTCCATCCTACACTTTATTATGCCACTCTCCCTCTACTCAAATTTAAAAACAATATAATATGAGGGGCTCAACATAGCTCAATTATAAGTGCACGCGACGTATTTTCAAGGGGCATCCCGTGTTCGAATCCTTACTAGCTCAATATACCTTTTAATCATTCTCGATACGCGTGTGATAGTTAGTCGTGGACGCTAGAATATATTAGGTTTGAGTTCCAGGTAGCTATGTATCAAACTAACTTTTATTAAGAAAATCATTCCATGTGAAATTAATCTTATAATTATTTATTTGTTTTATTGAGTTGCGTAATTGTGATTAACATATTAAGAATAACTATTAGATTTATAACGCTTATGATAAAACCTTATCGGTGAGCCTGTCACATATCCAGCCTTTTTGACAGAATAAAAGCTAGTAGGAGTGATTAACTCATCTCCATACTGCTGGTTTACAAAAGTGAGAGTCAAATGGACCAGTTCACCTCCATATTGCTGGACTGAGAAGGTGAGAGTCAGAGTGATAAATTCACCTCCATACTGCTGGACTGAAAAGGTGAGAGTCAGAGTGGTTAACTCATCTCCATACTGATGGTTTACAAAAGTGAGAGTCAAATGGACCAATTCACCTCCATATTGATGGACTGAGAAGGTGAGAGTCATAGTGATAAATTCACCTCCATACTGCTGGACTGAGAAGGTGAGAGTCAGAGTGATAAATTCACCTCCATACTGATGGACTGAGAAGGTGAGAGTCAGAGTGATAAATTCACCTTCACACTGCTGGACTGAGAAGGTGAGAGTCAGAGATATAAATTCACCTCCACACTGCTGGACTGAAAAGGTGAGAGTCAGAGTGGTTAACTCATCTCCATACTGATGGTTTAAAAAAGTGAGAGTCAAATGGACCAATTCACCTCCATACTGATGGACTGAGAAGGTGAGAGTCATAGTGATAAATTCACCTCCATACTGCTGGACTGAGAAGGTGAGAGTCAGAGTTATCAATTCACCTCCATTCTGCTGGACTGAGAAGGTGAGAGTACCTCCATACTGATGGACTGAGAAGGTGAGAGTCATAGTGATAAATTCACCTCCATTCTGCTGGACTGAGAAGGTGAGAGTCAGAGTTATCAATTCACCTCCATACTGCTGGATTGAGAATGTGAGAGTCAGAGTTATCAATTCACCTCCATTCTGCTGGACTGAGAAGGTGAGAGTCAGAGTTATCAATTTACCTCCATTCTGCTGGACTGAGAAGGTGAGAGTCAGAGTGATCAATTCACCTCCATTCTGCTGGACTGAGAAGGTGAGAGTCAGAGTGATCAATTCACCTCCATACTGCTAGACTGAAAAGGTGAGAGTCAGAGTGATCATTTTACCTAATTCTGCTGGACTGAGAAGGTGAGAGTCAGAGTCATCAATTCACCTCCATACTGCTGGACTGAGAAGGTGAGAGTCATAGTGACCAATTCACCTCCATACTGCTGGACTGAGAAGGTGAGAGTCAGAGTCATCAATTCACCTCCATACTGCTGGACTGAGAAGGTTAGAGTCAGAGTGTTATTTCACCTCCAAACTGCTGGACTGAGAAGGTGAGAGTCAGAGCTATCAATTCACCTCCATACTGCTGGACTGAGAAGGTTAGAGTCAGAGTGTCATTTCACCTCCAAACTGCTGGACTGAGAAGGTGAGAGTCAGAGTTATCAATTCACCTCCATACTGCTGGACTGAGAGGGTTAGAGTCATAGTGTCATTTCACCTCCAAACTGCTGGACTGAGAAGGTGAGAGTCGGAGTTATCAATTCACCTCCATACTGCTGGACTGAGAAGGTGAGAGTCAGAGTGATCAATTCACCTCCATACTGCTGGACTGAGAAGAGTTAGAGTCAGAGTGATCATTTCACCTCCGAGCTGATTGACTTAGACATTGAACCTGTTCCTTTTGTCTCAAGTCAAATGACCCTCAAAAAAGGATCCACATAAAAGGCACTAGTACAGACACGATTTCTCTTCTAAAAGAATTGTGTCAAGGTCACGCTATAAAGAAAAGGGGTCGAGCCCGATGAGTGGAGTAGATCTTTTTTAGGGCCAGTTCTTGCACACAGAGAGTTTCTTTTTAATTTCAGGGCAATAAACAACAACCAAATCAATACATTGTTTCACTGTCGCTCCATCCTGCTAGTAGAAAGCTAGAAAATGGGACCAGAATATCAAATTTTATGAACGATAGCTAGGAGATATTTTGGAGAGGTCATTAATAAATAACCCGGCTGCGCCAGATAGGTCTTTATATTATCTTAGTTTACCCTTGAGCGTATTATAATTATAGTTATGAGGATATTGATTTAACGTTTTTGTGTCAAAGTCTATTGCTAGATCTCTAATATGTTGGATCCTGATTTTATTTTGGGCGCTAATTTTATTAATTGAGATATTTAATGTGCACTTTCTGAACAGATTAATTATATCAGCACACAATTATTTTTATGAGCGAAAGCGAAAGGACATACAAATTTTGGCGGGCAATATATTTACACCTACATTCCAGGGTTCTTCCACACAGCACTATCGACATAGGATAATGGCTTTACCTCCCCTACGAAAGAATTTGGGCTACGAATTTTATCACTCAAGAAAAGTCTGTCACGCTGGATGGGCGTTATTAACAAATATATATATAAGCAAATATATACATATATATAAACAAATATATATATGTGTGTGTGTGATCTCTGTAATATCTGCACACACAGTTTAAATCCATTGCTGTTTCAAGTCTATTGCCTGAGTTTTTTATTCCGTCATATTGATCGTAGATAATATGATGATGCTATATATAATAAATTAACATATCACAATCTACTTCAGTCTCTTCTATCGTAATTATATAAATAACAAATATAGTTAATATACTCAATACACAAACACAAGAGTGCTATGGACTGCAAGAATCTTCACCAACGTTGAGAACGTGGGTAAATCGCGCATGCACATACTAATTTGCTCCTCAAACGTTTCCATCAAACATTATACAACCTATAGTTGTTCAATGTTCGAGAAGCGAAAATATCCTTTTGAGACAAACACATTTGATCTGTGGAGATAATTCAATCTAAGAGTAATGCAAATTTATCGGTCGAACAGTTGTTCTTCTTCGCCAAACAAAATATTTTGTCCGATATCGGTTTTGTTTCGACTAGTGGGGGGTAAGCACCCTTAGTTACAATGACGTTTATTTTACCAATAAAATTATAAATAGTCAGTGTGTTAATACCGTTGGAAATGCACAACCACTGTCAATTATATTTTTTCTCAACCCTTTGAAAAAAAGAAAAGTTGTTTGTACTGGGAGTCCCCTCACCGTAGTAAACTCTAAATCATTCAAATATATATATCCCACTTTCACTCCTAGCTGATTCGAATTAAAGTTCCGGAAAAGGTTCTAGCCTGAAACACAACTAGCTACATATTATCCACGCTTTTAAGGGGTAGTTAAAATGAGTTTAGATGAGAAAATACTGGAAATATAGCAATGGATATAGGTTCCAGCTGTTCGGTTGGTACCTTCCATTAGAAGTGATAGCTGCGGAACACGTTCCACATTGTAAGAATGTATAAAAGTAAATATGGTTGGCTAACTTGGAATTGTTAGAATATGTTCTTCCACCAATGTATCGATAATAACGAACACGAATATGGCAAGGCTAGTAATAATAATAATGATAATAATAACACTCAATACATTTAAACACTTCTTACAAATCCTCCTCGGGGGTGTAGTTGGCTAACGTGCTAGTTTCGGGTTGAGCCAGACTGCCAAAGACGGGGATATCAAGGTTCGAATCTCAGTCGGGTGAACTGGGGCTAGTTTTTCCTAAATGGTTTTCCACTCTACCTCCAAGCGAATGCGGGTTCACTTCTACAAAAATAACCAATTTTGTAAATTTCACCTGAATTATCAGAGAGAAAACCTCCTTAAATGTCTTATCACCACAAACCTTTCCCCATTTAAGGACACCCCCCCCCAACTCCCACTTTGCCACCCCAACCTCCAACACTCCGAGTCTCCCCCCTCCCCCTCCAAGAAACGTATTTTGTTCTTGTTCAACAGCGCTCACTTCCGTCGCGCAAACTACCTCTAAACTCTGGACGCAATTTATCGGCGACACCGAAGATGGGAAGGGACTCCCTATTCTCTCCCAACGCCTCCCCTTCCCAGTCAACCCATGATAAAAAAAAATTCTCTTCTCTTTCGACTCCTCTACTTGTTTCAGGGTGTGGCCATATTCCTGAGATGGATCCCGGCATGAGACCGTCATAAAAAATATAGAGGTGTCCTCCGGTCAAAACTCATTCCGGACAAAATACTGTAATCCAATAAATTTGGACGAAGGAAACAAAAAAAAAAAGTGTTAAAAGAAAACGTTCTAATCCTGTAGGTCTCAAACTGTGGTCCACGGATCCCTGCGACCCCACCAAATTCTTCTTAAGAGGGTCTCAATGGCTTAAATTAAAGTGTCATCAACACAGTAAGATACAAACTTTTCTATTCTGATTCAAGTTTATAAAATAAATATTAACTGCAGTGTTTTTGGCTCTAGCTTTTGTAATCTTGACTGCTTAAAGTTACAGTCAGCTTTCGTCTTATTTGGTAATTTATATGTTAATTTTGAAATATTTAATAAATATACGAGTAGTACCCAGGCAAAAAAAAATCTAAATCAACATTTTGCTTGTCCAAACCACAGGTTTTGTAGTAAAGCCATCCTAAGTTATTACTTATATTATTTTTGTGCAGATATACAGCCTAGTACTTTTTCTATTAGATACCTCGCCCGATATGATATGGCATCGAGAACTCTGCCATAACAGCGTCAAAAAGTTCACTAGCTAACGTAAATTTGTATATCCTATATATAAGGCTTCACCAATGAAAATCTGTAAACTTTGATCTGGTAATCCTAGAAGTTATTGCTATCATTAAAAAAAAAAAATTGTTTAGTTTTCTTCTTTGATTCTCAACTCTAGGATTGGTTTGCAAGCAGCTCTCCATTCCTCTCTACTCACCGTCTTACTTTTAATCGCCATGTAATTCGAAAATCCTACGTCCTAAAAGATCTGATGCATTATTCCAGGTGTAGTCTTCCTCTTTCGGCTCGGCATTCAGCGACGCCCTCCCCTTTTGTCGTTAGTAAGCCATTATGACGCTTTGAATATCCGGCCAGCCGATCATGTCTCAGCTGAATCTTATGCCACAGACCTACCAATCCATGGAATATCCATTGACCCATTTTTTTTAAACTACTTCATTATTTTGCCACTACAACTTTTCCTCTTATTTTTGTACCGTAAAGGTGCCGAGGCACCCATAGCACTCACACTGCGTACACCTGGCGTAATAGGAGACATAGAGGGTTATTGTCTTAAAATTTTCTTATCCACGATTTCTTCCCTTTAGTTCCGTTTCTAATGAACATTCTTTCATTACTATATAATTTGAATACTACCCCTCTATCTTTATATTTTAAAGCAGCTTTCTTTTAACACCCGAAACATGACCTCCCAGTTGACGTTATGCGATAGATTGTTGTCGGAATAAATTGTCGTTTTATGAAATTGTAACTTACTCTATGATTTTTTTTATTTCAAATATGTGAGGACATCTTTAGTGAGGAAAAATATTGGTTTGAAAGAACTGTGGCAGTCAATATCTAAAGGAATCACTTAATGTGTTAAATGTGCTAATGTGCGCCAAATAGAGCGTTGGAACAAGAGGCGTCTCTTTTTGTTGGGTTTGCTGGAGACGGCGAGGTCAGAGTTCGAATTCATGTCAAGTGTATTGAGAATGTTTTCTTCTAAATGGTATCCCACTCGTTTCAAACAAATGTAAGTACATTTCCTTTAACCCTTACCCTCCTCGTTACGTACCCCATAGGTCTGAATATGTGGATGTCCCACACAAATAAAATATGTATTAAACAACATTACACTATCCTCGATGAACACATGGTCTAAGGTGCTACACTTGAACTAGACTGAACTGCCGATGAGGGGGAGATCAAAGTTCAATCCAGGTTGGATGTACTTAGGATAGTTTTTCCAAATAGATTTCCGCTCTTCCTTTATGCAAATGTGGGTACTCATACTTTAAATTCAATCTTCCTAATATCAAATATATTATTGTAATTAGTACATATGCATATAGCCCGAAAGGGTAGACATATTTTATTCTAAAATAAAATTACACATATATATGCTTTAGATCAGTATATTAAACTCGTAATAAAATAAATAATAAAATTAATAAAGTTTTACAAACTTAATAGTATTTTAGGAATCCAAACAAACATTTTTTGATTAACTTAAGGGTGAAATAACTGCATTGAGGTCTGATGTATAATAAATCTGTGATTAGCCAATGTTATAAAATTTATAGAAAATAAGTTACAATTTACCGCTGAGTGATTCATCTTAATTTGACAACTGGCAGGTAGTTTTGTTTGTATAAAAACCACCCTTTTGAGGATAATTTAGAAAAAAAAAAACAGAACTGAACCTATATATTTTACAAATTCTGTCTCCAGTTTTGTATATAATTTTAAGATAATTATATTTCATACAAAGTCTAATTTCTTGGTGGTAAATGGTTTCGGCTCTGTTTGTTTCCCTGACTTTATTGTAGATAAGCTTTTAAATTTAGGAAATACATCCAAAACGACATTCCTGGTATAAAAATTATCAAGTACTAAGAGATGTTTAATAATAAGGAACCGTATTACGTTAACCACAACAAATTTAAAAAAGAAATCTTTGTTTATTTTGAAATTAAAAAATATTCACTATTTATTTAATTATCATAATCTCACAAATAGGGATGTGTAAAACACTTTTGTCTTATTTAGAACATTAAATGCAATGGCTTTAATAAAATGCACCATTTTTAGCATGGAGAGAGGATGATAAAATCACGTTGATAAACCATATATGTATAAACACCTTCCATGCATACGTCCGAAATTATAGCTTTGATTTACCTGTCAGTCTCAATCAATTCTGTTGCAAGCCTGACGTTTGAAATCACGTGACCAAGCGTGCCAGTAAAAGAAAGTTATAACCGTACGGTACTAAAACATTACCTTTTTAGTAAAAATAAAGGCATATTTATATTTATTTAATTTTAGATTGCTTGTATATACTTTTTTTAAAGTGTTGTCTGACATAGTTTGCTAATTTAGTTGCCATTAAAATCCCTAAATCATAACTTTTTGTCTATTTAAACGAACACACAGCCAAATTTATGTATATAAATATGAGCTTTGTACAATTTAAACATAATCATTCAAATTACAAAGTTAGCTCAAGAAGATGTGGATTTGATACTCTGGGATCACCCCATCCTTAACCCTTTCCCCTTTATCTTCCAGCTTGCAAAAAAAAAAAACACTCCGATTAAACTTACTTCTTTGACTTATTATACTAACTATGGGATAAGTAGGTAAACGTACACGTCCTCGTTTCACTGGAAATATAATTAATATCTTTGTAACGAAACACATTTGCGCATTGCCTTTTGAAACAATTTCACAAGTAATCAAATAAACATGTTTTAGTGACTTATAAGGCCATGGCAAGATTTCGAATCCGCCTCAAGGAATTTAGTTTAGTTTATTTGGTAAATACAGATAAGTTTGCTGTATTAGAAGCTACACTAAACAAGGGGAAATGGTAAATTCAATTAAGTTATGAGAGACTATTTTACAATTCATATATACATGGAGTATTTATATTTACGAGATTATGAAAGTTTGAGGATAACGGGTTGTGTTTTATTATTGTAGCTCTCACCATCAAAGTATACGAATATTTACCGAACTCATATAACGTCAAAGATTATTTCGTTTCGTCATAAGCTTTATATAAAACAAGGGATTGTTCTGGCATTACATTATCTTGGATGCAGCATAAGCCGGAGCGTTCGTATAGGTCATCTTTCCAGTAGCATGCGCCTTGTCAGCCGCTGGTGTCTTTACAGCTGACTGCATCTTGACAGCTGCCTGTCTTAAGGTGAGATGGAAGGGTACGTGAGCCAAGTTACATATTTCTATAAACTTTTAAAACAAAAAAAAATCTTTTGACAAAAATAAATAAAGTATTACCTCAGTAAATACGTTTGGAAAATTTTCATACCGGGATAAACTCAGCCCCACGAGGACAAATTAATACCTTCTCGAATGAAAAATTAAGGGCTCTGGTCTAGAAAATTAAGATTATCTGTGCTGACCATATTATACCCTCTATTCGCAGATGTCGGCACTATATTTGCCAACAGACGTCGGCTGCTTGGTCGGTATAGCTCGCTTGTGGGTTGACGCCTTTGAGATTTTTAATTTAATGCAATTTCAACAAAATCATTTTAAAATAATAGAAAAAGACCAATTGAAAATAAGCGATGGTTATGACAATTATACTCATTAACGGTTGACATTTAAATATGTTTAAAATTTTATTAAACTTACTTGGTAAAGAAATATTTTATTTATTTTTATCAAAAAATATTTTGTTATTAAAACTGCAAACAATATTTAATCATTATTATAGTTATTAGCACCACGTCTTACTACCTGTTCGGGTTATACGTACTTAGGCTAATGTGTAATTGTAGGGTGATTGTGAGATGAAATGGAGGACCTACAATTTAACGTGGAATCCGAACCATGGTGGAGGCCTGGCATTCCCCACATTCACAAGTTGGAATTGATACACGTCTTGTTAGAGGTGAAGGAATGGTTTGGCAATCAGATAAACCTGTGCCGGGACCGGGGATTGAACCCTGGACCCCCAGCAAATAAGTCTTGACACCTTATCCCTAGACCGCCAGGTAACCCAATATTTAATTGAAATTGTGTTCACCTTTCTCCTCATTTTAATACTTATAATGTTAGTTTAAATAACCTGACAATGATTCAGAGCTAGCTCAATGCTATAAAGTCGACACTTTAGATCAGTCAGAAGAGTGTCCGACTGTCTGTCTATTGAACTAAAGTTTTCGGGTTCAATTCCAGGCATGGAGGAATAAATTTATCGCTGGTGAAATTGGGCCTTCCCTTTACGTGGCGATAAAGACACGGTTGTGCGAAT
The DNA here is from genome assembly GCA_901482245.1 of Timema douglasi. NCBI lineage: Eukaryota > Metazoa > Arthropoda > Insecta > Phasmatodea > Timematidae > Timema > Timema douglasi. Next base: position 80,531 of record CABEEJ010000203.1, read on the forward strand.
AGGTTTCGTAAGTGTTACATAATTAATGTAGTTTGTTGTTCATGTGTTGACACAATCACTCATTTCAGGAGATGAACGTTAGCTACCTCTATCGAGTTGTATTTACTATGTGTTTTTTGTTGTTATAATCGTGTGTAAAATTTTGGACCTTGGCTGTCCCACCTTAAGTCAGGCAGCTGGGAGAGTACAGCCAGATGTAAAGACTCAGGCAGCTTGCAAGGTGCGAGCTACTGGAAATATGACTTATTTGAATTATTTTTGAATCCACACATCAAAATAATACGTATCTGGCCTGATTCCATGCTAAAAGAAGAGTAATTTATGTCCCCCTTGTTGGGATTCGAACTAAAGTGTGTATTAAGCTGAATCACAAGAAAAACGGAATGATGTGACGGCTTACTCCCCTGTATCGTGGTCGACCTCATTCGATTCTTGGTGGTGCCGAATATTTACCATTTTTGTTAATCGAAGTCTAACCTGCTCTGTGTTTTTAATAATCCACACTAAGTTTTGGGCAATGCGTATAATCATAACATCTTAGGTTAAGTTGGTCTGTACCTGTATCGTTGGTCGATCGGGATGGATATCATATTCATCTCATTTGTTTTACTAGTGACAAGAAGGTCAAGGTTCATATCCTGGCTGAGTTTACAGAGGAGGTGGTTTCCCCGGCTTATTTCCATCCAAATTCGAGTTCATTTCCTGGAAATCAGGGATTCTTAACCCTTTTTTAGGCCAAGACCCAAAATTAACAAACGATAAACTTGGCGACCCATGGGTCTCTTTGGAAGTTAACAGTGCTAATATAATAATTTAAATAAGTGCAGTAATTATTTATTATTATATAAAGCTGTAGTATTTTACCATAAGCAAATATAAAATTTAATCAGAATGTAATAGTAAAATTAAGAAAATATTTCCAGTATTGAATTTATTAAATTAAATACAGTAATGTACGGTAGCTCCATTAATAATTATTTATCGTTATGATGTTTGGTAGGCCTACTCAATATTGGGAAAGCATCAGTATTAACATATTTTGTGACAAATAATATGTAGTAATAATTGAAAATTAAAACTTTTACAAAAAAAAAAAAATCCAAAAATAATTATTTACATTTGTTCAGTGAGATCCTTGACCTTGAACTATTTCTGAAAGGTCTTCAAATCGTTTTCGCATCTTTGAAAGGCTGCTTCTCAAATCATTCTATGGTTGTAGTCTGCTTCTAATCTTAGTTTTCGTGGCAGAAAGTATAGTAAAGCCAGCCTCCCATAGGTAAGTAGTCGAAAACGGAAGTAACACGTTCATAACTTCTTTCCCTGGATCATATTTTTCTATTTTCAGTTTTATCCAAAATGAACATAGTGACCCAATTTGTTTTTGGAAATTGTGGAGCAAAGCTTCATCGCTTTGAAATTCAATAAACTCTTCCTGGAGACCAGTAACGTCTGAAAAATGTTTATGCGAGTCTTTAACGTCAATGTCAAATGGACTGCGCACCCAACTTTATTCAGCCACTAGCAGCCCATCCCGGCTTCGCACGGGCATAGTAATATAATAAAAGAAAATACACAATGTTTTACAGTGAGTTTCTAAAAAAATAACATTCATTGAAAACAAAAAACTAAGATATTAATTTTTTTTTGTGCCTATATTTTCTTAAACTTTTTTTTGTATTTACATTGTTTTTTTATATTTTTTTTTATTTTTTTTATATATTATTTTTCACTTTTATTTTTTTTTGTCATTTTTCAATATTTTTTTTATTTATACTTATACTAATTGTTAAAAGGTCATAACCG
>CABEEJ010000203.1:82807-148119 GCA_901482245.1 Timema douglasi
GGACGGAAGACTGTTGAGCATAATCAATCTGTGGATCGTATCTAAAAGCCGATCTATTACTATGAGCCAAAACTTGATTGCGAGCTCTAGCTCTGGACGTCTGTTGTCGCTCTCTCTGATCTTGAAGGCGTTGGGAACGCTCAGAGCTTGATTCCCTATGGCGAGCTTGTATATTTCTTGCATTTTGCTCTTCAAGCCGCTGAAAACGCTCAGTACTCGACTCTCGCGCGTGCACTTGAGAGGTTCTTAAATTTTGTTCAGTAAGCCGCTGCGAACGCTCAAGACTGTACTCTCGCGCGCGGACTTGAGAAGTTCGTAAATTTTGCTCAGCAAGCCGCTGTGAACGCTCAAGACTGGACTCTCGCGCGTGGACTTGAGAGGTTCTCAAATTTTGTTCAGCTAGGCGCTGTGAACGCTCAAGACTGGACTCTCGCGCGCGTATTTGAGTGGTTCTCATATTTTGTTCAGCGAGACGTTGTGAACGCTCGATACTCGACTCACTGGCACGCGATTGCGACGCATATTCTCTCTGACTTGATAGACGATTTTTAGTTTCTGACGAAGATTCTCCATTTCGACGTATTTTTGATGCCCTAACCTGGGAACTATTTCTAGAAAGTTGAGATCTTGATCTTTTGGGCATTTTAAAATGACCAAATAATGCCTTTACACTAAATCATTAGCTTAACGTTTGTTAGCTACCTACAAATACAACCTACAACTATAACCTATTTAAAAAAAATAATTGAAAATTAAAAACAAAACTATTTAAATCACTTATTTACTTATTAACTAAATGTACAACATAAACAAATGAGTCTAGTCTGAAAATAACTTTTTGTATGGGTTTAGTAATTTAAAAAATTTATTTACTTATTATTTAAATCACTTATTTACTTATTAACTAAATGTACAACATAAACAAATGAGTCAAGTCTGAAAATAACTTTTTGTATGGGTTTAGTAATTTAAAAAACAAATTATTATCAATCGACAAAACATTATCAACATTATAATTCCGAGCACGACCGCTAGCTAGCCGAGCGGAGTTTTTTCTATTATTTAAACTCGTGATATCTTTTGAATGGAATATCCAAATCGAATCATTTAAAAGGTGATATGAAGGTATTGAAGTAGTCTTAAATAATGTTCTATTTATTTTGATAACGATCAATACCTAGGTACGAATAAAGAGCCTTTTCTAGCGGTGGTATTTTAATAATTTTTTTTAAATAAAAGGACGCTTATTGTGACGTAACTATAAAAGATAGAGACATGCTGTCGCGAACATTTTTATAGATAGTGATGTGTCCTGAAAAATTGTAATACATCATTTTGTTCTATCATTAATAGTTTTCGCAGCGCACGCGATTGAAGGAAGTTTTTTGTTTATTTTTTTACACCTTGGGTTAGATTATTCAAGTTTTAGTAAGCATCCATAATTTTATTGAAAATGAAACATAGCCTATGTCACTCGGGAATAGTGTAGCTTGCCAACGGTGAAAGAATTTTTTAAATCGGTCCAGTAGTTTCGGTGCCTATTCATTTCAAACAAACAAACAAACAAACAATCAAATCTTTCCTCTTTATAATATTAGTATGATAACTTCTTGAAGGTAGCGATCAAACTCAATGTTTAACTTCTGCAAAATATGGCAAATTATTTCATTTTTTAACCTCTAATAACTCAGTTCTTTCGTCTTTAAGAAGTAGGTTTAGAGTCGGGAAAGAAGCCATCTTATTTTCTTGTGTTTTATTTTTCCACAGTTTCAACTTTCCTTTGAATAGTGTCAATTTCTCTATTAGACCAGGACAGATTCTTAGAATCAAGATTTTCCCTATTAAGAAGACAATGTATCAATTTACCTGCTGATTAACTTCCTTTACTCTTGCACAGGAACCCTGGCGTACCCCAAGCATTGCTGGCGCACCTTCAGTACAAATGCTGTAACATTGAGTCCAAGACAAACCTTCTTTTTGAAAAAATGAGTTTTTTCAGTTAAAAAAAATTCTCATGTAGAAGATGTGGTAAATGAACGGAAAAACGAAAATTTTTCCATTTCGGTAAGTCCAGCACAGCGTATATGGGCTATGATTTGAGCGTCATCACTTAATCAGTGGTTTCATTTAGTTGTAGACTAAACTGCCCAATAGTTTTGATGGTTGAAATCATTTGTCTTTTAATATAAATCGACATATCATGGATACGTTTAAGAATAGTATAATTAGACAGTGGTATTCATTACCACAGGTCATGTGAACCATGTATATTGCTGCCGTTTTTATCAAGTCCTCTCCAATTGTATGTGGTTTCTTATGTTTTGCAATACGTCAAGCAACATTGTAAGAAGCAAGAGTGGTTTGTTGGAGAGAATAAACAGCCTTATTTCCTTTGTCAAGACGTTGTCGTTTCAGCTGCTGTTCTTTTCTTTCGAAGAAACTCAGTCTTTGTAACGTATTGGTTTGGATTAATCTAAATTATGTAAAAAGTCATGGATGAAGGTAAATTTTATTTAAAGTAATATAGGCAGAGTATCCCTTTAAGATTTATCCATGAAGAATTATGCGTTTCTCAGAAAATATGTGAAAAGAATGTCACCCCTAAAGTATATTTTTTATACCATCTTTCCTGGTAAAAGAACAACTGCGATGTTTCTTGTTAAAGGGAACCGTTTCATAGTATTAATATATAAACTATTGTGCGTATGTTTAAGGCATTGTGTGTGTGAAAAAGTGTAAGTGAGGAAGTGAGGATGATCTTGCTCACAGTCAGACACATTATGACAAATAAATCACATCAGTATCACAAATATGCAGTAATATAAAATCTTTTAATCTAAATAATATCCAAGCAATACAATTGACGCCCAAACGTGAGGCGCGAAAAACAGATATCACAACAAACGACGCCCAAAGCGCGGCGCTTTTATTCCATATCCATACATCTTTTAGTAACTAAAGCACTACGCTTAGTTTCAAAGTGTCTCTTTAGCTTGTTCTGCTTTAGTGACTCATTGCTGAGTACTTTACCATAGACTATACACTTTTTTTTTAAATAATTTCAATATGTTTTTTGGGAAGCTACTGCAATCCACCCTGAAAGCTATGGCGACCCACGTTTGGGTCACGACCCATAGGTTAAGAACCCCTACTCTAAATTCTACTTTCCTCCCCCTGCCCTAAAAGTGTGGTTAAATCTGGGTAGACGCAACGGTTTGTAAGACGTGGTGCAAGTATGAATGTTATTTAGTAAAACTTGTGTCTGTATGTTTATAAATTGTACGTTAAATACGTTCAATAATTCAAAATTGGTACTCGTATTTGAAACCCCAACTGAATATTATGGCTAAAGAAGAAAGAAACCAGCTAATTCTAAGACGTCCCTATGGCAATAGACCAGACTTACTATGACAAGGAGATAGGTGTTTGAATCCTGTCAGGTGAAGCCTACTGAGGGTGGGTTTTCACTCTCCTTCCAAGCAAATGAGAGTACACCTCCTCTAAATCCAACCTTACTCATAACTAACTAACTCGTGTAATTAGAACATATCATATGCGTAAAATCTTAACAGGTAGTAAGACGCTATGCTAAAAAAAAAGGGGAGGCAATTTCATGCTAGATGAGATACACACAGTAGGATTATAGTAGAAAGGGCTGGGTCTGACAGCTACAAAAGTTTTTTTTTTAAATAGCACTGCGACTTACTATCCTTTAGAATTGCACATCTATGTACTAATCACGCTAATGGACTATGGATAAGTAAGGATGAGAAGTGTACCCGCATTTGTGTGGAGGGAGAGTGGAAAAACCACCATAATTAAACCTATTTAGAGTATGACACCTTAGACCATTCGGTCACCGAAGCAGGTAAAAACGTTACTAAAACTATTTTAATAATTTCATAGGTCGTTCAGATGATTTGTAGCTGTCAATTTAAATAAAAAGTTTCAATATCTATCAAATTAAACTATCAATCCAGTAAAATTTATTTAAAAAAATTGAATTTCTTAGTAAGGAAAGCGAAAAAAAGTTTTTTAAAGTCAATCTAATACAACTTTTCCAACTTAAATTCACTTAAAATTGAATTTTAATTTTCGAAATATTCAGTAAAATTTAGTTAAGTTGAGAGAAAAATAAAGTTTGTATCATCTAAAACTATCTACACCGCATAATCCTACGCTACCCACAGTTTTTTTCCAACTCAACTTGCTGGGCGATGTCTCGGTTTTATAAGTTTAGGTAGCGAAGAAAGTGCTCCAAAAGTAAAAGAAAGGATGAATACTACCTACTCATCGTGAGGGCCCCAGAGGGGAAAGAGGGGCGTTGGTGAAAAATATATATAAAATTGGATGGAAAAGTTCCATGTCTGGCTGACCATCAAAAGGAATAGCCAGCCGTCAAGTTTGTCTTCTTACTTTGCATCGTACGAGTGATTGTCTAACTTGACAGTTGAACGATCCAAAGGAAACACTTCTACGATAACCATCCTGGTCACATATAATATAAGTGTAAGCACCAAACACAGAGCAAACTCAGGAGATCCATAATTCATTCAAAGTATGAATTAACCTTAAAACTAACGAGAGGTTGTAAAAAAAAAGACAAGAAAACAGAAGCATATGAGAGGGCGTGTACGGGTGGAAGTGAGGAAGAAACAACGGAATTAACATTATAGGGATAAGTGGTTTTATTAAATATTAAAGCCCTTTCAAACAAAGGGTATTTAAGCCCCATTAACAGTACATTTTATTTTATTTACATTTCATTTTAATACCCGTTCGGTGACCTGGCGGTCTAGGGGTAAGGTGTCAGACTTCTGTGCTGGCGGCCGGGGTTCAATCCTCGGTCCCGGCACAGATTTATCTGATTACCAAACCCTTCCTTCACCTCTGACAAGACATCTTGTGAATGTGGGGAATGCCAGGCCTCCACCGTGGTTCGGATTCCACGTTAAACTGTAGGTCCTCCATTTCATCTCACAATCACCCTACCATTACACATTAGCGTAAGTGCGTATAACCCGAACGGGTAGTAAGACGCGGTGCTAATAATAATAATAATAATAATAATAATAATAATAATAATAATACCCGTTTGTCATAATATGCATTTTAATTAAACTAATAAGGGAGACACTAGGAATATAGAATTTAGAAGAACTATACCCGAATTTACAAGGGTGTGGAGGTAAAGTGAAAAACCATTTAGGAGTAAAAAAATTATAGGAGGCAGGAATAAAACCCCAGCCTTCAGGTCACTGGAAAACTAGACTAGCTCGGTATTTAAACCGTGTGCCCAGCAACGGGGGTAATCTATTAACAGGAGTGGGCGAAGATTTGAAAGTTCAAGTCGAGTTTATCGAACTCGACTCGAAGATTTTTACTAAACTCGAACAGTTTAGGTACTCAAAATCTTCGATGTTTTTCTAAGAAATTCCTACTTTTATTAAATTGTATTCATAGACAATGGATTTCCTGAATATTTCCTTTTGTGTGGCTAAAAAAATTATCACAATAATATTAAACTTATTTAAAAATGTGTATTTTGAGCTATTATTAATTTGTTCAAAAAAAAATTGATCAATAAAAATATATATTTTACTTATGTATATGCGTGGGTATAGTACAAAAATTAAACTTGAAATATTTGTTGTACCGAAATGGCTGTATACTACATTAAATATAAAAATACTCATTTTTATTCAGAATAGAATCGAACGTAAATTGAAGCGAAGGCAGAGGAGGATAACTCTAATTAAGTTCACCCACATTAGAGTGTTAAATTAAAAAAAAAACTGATAAGAATCACCCGTTGAAAACCATCCTCTATACAAAAGTCAATTTGGATCCATCCTAGTGAGAGACTACGACTTTGATCGTGGGACCACAGGTGCTGCAAACTTGTTTATTAAGCACCTACTAGTACATACATCAACTAAAAAGCTCGAAGATGATCATATTTTCGGTTAACCAGATAAAAATAAATAATATAAGAAACGGCCCCTTTCAAATGTTTGGATTATCCAATGTGTGTACTCACGAATAAACGGTGTAGCACGAAGAAACCCTGATTTAGGAAGACCGTTATAAAGAGAGATAGAAGATAAGAGGACACGGAGGAGGGAGGGAAGGAGTATTTCGTTCCGGTGGAGGGCCTCTTCTCCTTCTTCAAGAGGTTGTAAAGGTTCAGTGCCAGGAACAAGAGGAGGAAACGTAATGTGAAGGCGATGGCGGCACGGATTGCATTTGTCTTAATACACCGTCACATCAGGGCGTGAGGGGAGGTGGCGCGCCAAGAATTACTGCATGGCTATCCACTTTACTAGACGCTTGGCTCTGCCGCCTCCAGCGTCTTTACAGTGGAAGGATCGGGGTGGAAAAAAGGCTACTCCGAGAAAAGGTCCGACTTGCACGATCACACGAAACAACCTGGAGATCACGGTTGAAATAATAGATCGTGATTGTTATTTAAAATGTGAATGCCGAATCCAAGTTAATGGACACTCGAATCCAAATAATTATGTCACTTCCCACATAAAACAACACCGATACCCCTAATTTAGTGGTCCGACGCTCTAATGGCTTGAATAAAGTATGAGTTTCGTTATTTACTTAACTATATCTATACATGGGGTAGCTTGATGTTATTTAAAGTATACATTCCAAAAACAATATAATACAAGAACACACAATGTGAGTTTTATTTCTTAAATATTGCTCAATTTAGTATAATTGTTCAAAAGCCCCTATACGACTTCAATAATTTTTGTTAAATTTCTTCTCGTCGTCCATGGGACGGAGATAAAAGGTGAAAAAACAAACTATGTTTACACTTGTCGACTCAGATTTACTGGACACATCCATATTCGTCTCGTTTTTGTTGATAGATTTTCTTTCATGTATCATTTTATCGACTTAGTCCTCATCATCCAAAATATTTGTCGTAAAGGTTAATTCTAAATTTAAGAAAACTGAACTTTCTTAATTCTATTCAGTAGTTGTCACGAGGGGCGAGTACGACCTCAACTGAAAGCCATCGAGCAAAATTGTATCGTCCTTGTACCGAATGCCTCACCGTTGCAGTATCTCTGATGTATCGACCATGATTGCAAGCGTATCGTAGCTATACTGTCATGGTATCGTTATTGTATCGTGACAGTACCGCTGGAGTAATTAGTGGCTAAGGCCTCCCACCATTGGGCCACTGCAATAGCTTTATGCTATAGTTGCACCTTGACTATATACGGGATCAATGAGGTATAATCTGCCCTGGTTCAAGGCCCAGTATTATCAAAATTAATTCTTGCATTCGATGTGAAAGCAGCTGATGAACAAGGTATTCCTAAATTCATTGAGAGAGTCTGTCTGCTGAGTTAAGCATCCCTGGCTCGATTTCCGGCATGATCAAAAAAAAATATCATTGGTAAAATGATAATTTACACCTTCACAGTGTGCCTGTCCTAGCCTTAAGTTAGTTTATTAGTTAAATGAAGCTACGACAGGCCTAGCAAGCCGGTAGTGGAAAATACATGGTTTGAATAAAACAATGAACCAGGTTGTAAACAGCAATGTATTTAAAAGTAAAACTATAAAATATTGTGATAGTAATAATAATAATAATAATAGTAATAATGATAATAATGATAATAATAATAGTAATAATGATAATAATGATGATAATAATAATAATAATGGTGTTTGAATTTTAGGCGTAAGTAGCTCTAGTGATAGATATTTTATTAAATGTTTTTATACTTTCCCCCACACAAATGCGGATGCATTTCATATAAACTATACCTGCCACATGTCTTAACACATTAGCGTGGTTAATATACAGGTTGTTCGGAAACTCATATTTCAAACTGCACATATAGTTTGTTTGAACCGAAAATTATACAAAATCGCTATAAACTTACATCCGGTAACCTATGCTAATAATATTAAATTGTGTTCAAATTTTCGGCATATGGCACAGGGATAGCAAGGCTGTCAAGACCGCGTGTACAACAAGTTGCGTAGGAGTTAGGCGCACAGCACTGCCCATGTAATAATTTCAAGCATTTTCTGTGGTGTAGGACCGTTAATGATGACCCTCAGAAAACAATCGCATTTGTATATGGATTGGTATGTTGTTTACTATTAATTGTTGTATCTTCTGCTTCAAAATGTTGAGGTGTGTGGTTCCACGCGCCTGACTTCTATGCAACCTGTTTTACATGCACCCTTCACCATCTTTGCTATCCTGGCACAGTACGCCGAAACTTTTAACACAATTTAATGGTATTTACATACCTTTCCGGATGTAAGTGTATAGGGATTACGTATTACTTTTTGTTCAAGTAAGCTATATGTGCACTATGTGGTTTGTGCTACGAGTTTCTGAACATCCTATATATGCTAATGTGTTGTGAGACGCTGTGAAAACAAAAGTTTTCATATTATCTAATGGTTTAAACGTGGCGCAAATTTATCAGAAAAAGGATCAGATATTTCCCAAATCCATTAATTAAAATTAAATTTAAAATCATCTCTTTTAGTTTATCAATTATTAAAGTATGTAATATTACAATGTCGACCGTAAATATTTCAATACATATTTTTAGCTAAGCTTCTGTATTATATAGCGTATTAATCCATTCAATTGTGTTCTTCAATATTATAAGTGGAAGCATATCCAATTGAAATCTATAAGCGATGCTGGTAAACGTGATTCAAAAAACAATTTGGTATTATAAAGGGGTTTTATTATTTTTACAATGTAAATTATTTGTTTTTAAAATAATTTTATGGACATTAAAAAAATTTACAATCCAAAAGCATTTCAAAGCACTTGATTGAGCAATTCGATATGAGAGATACTATTTATAAAATTTTTATGAAAAGATAAATTAAAAATAAATCCCCAAAATGATTTATTAATATGCAAATATAATAAATATCATTTTCCCCAAAACGATTTATTAATATGCAAATATATTTAATACAATTTTTAGTAGATCTGTTGATTAGAGCGAATGAAGACTGAAGCATTTCTCTTGTTGATTTTAAAAGAAATAAAAAATTATTTGATTTTCAAATTAAGACAGAGGCTGTGTGTGTGATTTAATATACATAAGGACAAATAGAATTTAATTGGATATTTGATTTACATTTCTTACCACAAAATAAAAAAAATACATTTTAATCTAAAAATATCCTGATTTTTTCAAGGTGAAATATATATCATTTTTATGTATACTCTTACTAATATTAATTGTTTACTTGATGAAAAGTAATGAAGACTTAGTTGAAATGTATTATATTTTGTTGAAATTAATTTTCAAATATCATAAAAATTGTAATTATTGTGAATAAATATCCTAATGTATCTCCATGAAAGCAATAAGTATTTTATTTTTACCTACTTTTGTTTTTATTGCGTAAAATATTTAAAATACCTGTAATAAAGTGTATTCCAAGTAAACGCGCAGAAAAATAATTATTTAAAAATTTCCAAGGTCATATAAACAAGTTGATAGTATTACTATTACAGCTTTAGACATTTCCAACGTCTTATCCAATTAATGACGCAGTGATTCCAACTCAACTTTAGAAACAACTCATTTCCCGTCAAACTTAACGTCATTACTTACAGGTTGGCCAACATTTCAGCTTTGATGAGAATTTAATAATGGGTTTGTATGCACAGCTGAGCGTTACGCGCTGCGTTTGTGAGTGAAATGTTCGGCACTCCGTTATTTCTTTAGGGCCTTGCCAGGATGATTGCTTTTCAAAAGCTTTTGTTGTTTTTGTCTTGTAGTTCTGGCGTCAAGTTTGTTCAGGAAGTGGTGGGTTGGAAATGGAGGGTGGAGGGGGGGAATTGTGACGAGAATTAATATTTCCTAACTACACCTGCTACTGTTCTCCCGATAGTACTCGCAAAAGGTAGCTCAGAAAATGTAATTGGTTGATCAAAGTACCGATCAATTAGTTTTGAAAGACAGTTAATTACCAATATTCTTATAAAATCATAGGATTTCGTTAACATATTAGGAGAAAAAAGTGTTATTAATTAATAGTTTGTATAGCATTTTGATGTTTAAAAAATAATATTACCTCACTATTTTGTAATTTTAATATGACTTCTCTTTCTCAATCATTTTTAAAAGTTATAAAATTTACGCTTTCCTTCACTGGTTTTAGGTACAATCAGGTGCTATGCTCATTTTATAGTTCAATAAGAAAGGAAATTAAGCATTAATTTTCTACATTTATTAAGAAATTCATATAAAATAATAAAAGTTGAGGAAATAAGGATTCAAAGCAGAATGTTAACGTCCTTTAATTTATGTTATATTAAATAGGCATTTACATTGTGGTTGTCTAGCTTCTCTCGATGTTTGGGTATTTCATTAAAAGTTTTAATACTTTTTTAGCACCACCTCTTACTTTACATTCAGGTTATATGCCTATATACTAATTAGGCTTATGTGTTAGGGATTAATAAGGTGGCATTTAGAGGAAGCATACCTGAATTTGTGTGGAGGTAGAGTGTAAAACCATTTAGGGAAAATCACCCTCAATACACCTGAAGGATATAAAACCCTAGTTTCCCTGTCTTCGGCAGTCTAGTCTATTGTAATAGTAGCACCTTAGACTTAGCAGCCACCGAAGAGGTTTTAATTTTTCCACCTGCTTCCATAGCTGATTATATAAATTATTTTTGCCATTAATTAGACAAAAGCACGCTCAAAATAAATGACTAGCATCACCATAGGGAATTAAATTACCCCTTCACTTTCACCCCTTAACCTTACAATTATTAAAACTAGCTTAGGTATTTGCATGAGGGTTATTGTTGAACCTCATTGAGCCTTTTGACGGTCGGTGTCTGGCTCAATCTCCCTCAACAGCCCCCAGCAGTTGTCATGGAGCTTCTTTGGGACTCAAGTCATTGACATCCAATCCACGGTAATTAAATCCAGCCTGTCAGAAATTAACTCTACATGAACATATAGTTTTTAAAGTTTAATTTTATTCATTCCCAAATGCAACTATTTAAAAAAAATTCCTTGCATTTTTAGTTGTTACCTTTTCTCATTGTTGTCTGTTAAAAATTTATATTTTTAAACTTTATTGTTGGTATTAGTGTTATTCTTTATCCATGAAAAAGTATTTATCTTTTCTTACAACCACTAAACTAAACTAAACTGTTCCATTTCGAGGAGCGAAACATTCACGGCAAAAATTCTGATTAAGTTTATCCTAGGATTTCGTTGGGTTGAGCCGTTAATAAAAAACACGTAGCTTAGATTATTAACTAAACAGGAACTCATTTCGGTGGGAGCACAGACTAAATGTCAGGCTCGTCTAGTTTGGTTTCACGACTATGGGGAAGTAAAGGTTCAAATCCTGGGAAGAATATTTTTCCTAAAAGGTTTACAACTATATCTCCACGAAAATATTGGTACTTTTCTTCTGAACTGTACCTTCCTCATTCCTAGCTGTAGATGCACAATTTACGATCAATTCTAAATTGGAAAATGTCAGACCATTGAATAGTAAGGGAGGGGTATGAGTTAGTAAAGAATTTTATTATAATATTGACGTATTAATATATCTTATTTACGGCAGACCCACCGTTAGTGATACACATAACCACCAAGCGCTGTAGTCGGTATGAGAAGAGAGCTGGAATCACAGTGATATCTTCAATATAACACATTTGACGATGTTTCTGGTGTAAATACTTCGGGTAATGTGTATAAAACTTTTAAAACTTGGTATCTAGTATCTATCCATTACATTCGTCCCATTTAAATTGATATTATTATTATGAAAAAGTTTCATAAGCACATCCCATTCATTACTTGCTCTATGGCATTAGGAACTCGTTGCCGTACTTACAAAAGTTCGCCAACTATTTTGAGCTAGTTCTATCCTGTCCACCTCATTAAACCCTATTTCATTCAGGTCCATTCTAATGTTGTCTTCCCATCTGCGTCTAGGTCTTCCCAATGGTCTATTTCTGTTGGGTTCGCCAGTCAGTACCCTTAACAAGGTTTTAGAGTCTCCCACTGACAATGTATATCTTGCCCACCGTAATCTATGAGACTTGATATTCCTAACAATGTATTGTTATAAGAACAAGGTAAATAAGTCATTATTGTGTAACCTACTACAATTTTTAGCTATCTCGTCCCATTAGCGTAATTAAAATCCGCATAGCCCGGATGTATTGGTAAGACGCGGGTGGTGGTGGTGGTGGTGGGGGGGTGGGGGAGACTACGTCAGGGTTGCGGGGATTCGGTTGGTTGTCAATTCAGATAATCGACGTTATATTATAAACAGAGCTGTGAAGTGTAAAGCTGAAGTGATACATTACAGTGGGAAGGGTGCCTGCACAGCCTTTGCCAATCTAAAGCATGGGGTATTAACCTAGGATCCAGGAACTTGGATAGGGAATTTTTTATTTTCACTACTCTTTAATTATTAATACATGCACCAAACCACAGTAGTAAAAGAANCTTAAATAAAATACGTATTAACTCACAAGAAGCGCCGTGGAATACTAAATGTCCCTACGGACCATAGGCCGTTCATGGTAACTGTGGCCTATTTCTGACAAAGTTATTGAGAACCACACTGTGTTCATCTGCCTCGAAGATATGTTATCTCACTTTGACACATTTAAGACTGAATTACACCTTAAGGATTATTCCTATATTACATATATTTGATACTTCACATTCAAAATAAATATTTGAGGCCTCTTAACGTTATACAAAGTGAATTATATTGTATATGCTGTATAATATATACATATACAAACACATATATTTAAATATAATGTATATGTGTATACAGAATGTTTCGCTTGTTCTCAGCAGTACGTTTCATACACCAATTACGTTCATGAGTTTGAAGGTTATAAGGAAAACCTAGGGACCGCGAGTGAGCGAAACACCCTGTATAAAGATATACATATACATATGTGCATTATGTATGTATGTATATAAATGTATATTTTTCACGTAGACTATGTGTATATATAAATATATATGTGTATGGTAAGAAACTGTTTAGGAAAAAAGACACCTCAAAACACTCAAGAGCCTCCGTGTCATGGGCAATCCAAACAAGAGGATACTGACGCTATAGTCCACATGACCCCGTTGCAGGCAGTTACAGGTTTATAATTTAATCATATGAGATAGCGGCTACAATATCCGAGTCTAGAAAAAACATTGTGGGTATTTATTTTGATTTATCTTATTATTTGTACTTTTGAATAAAATATTATTATTTGTATTATTGTATAGAATGCTATTATTTAGCACATTATTATTTGTTTGGTCTATACTGCTATGTATGCTACCAACTGCTTTGACTATTATTTTATTAAGTATTTTATTTTAGGTTTGGGCCATAAATATGGCGTACGGCAATTATTAGAATAAATTATTTTGTTTGGCTCCAGCTATAGGAATTAAAATATACTATCCCCATAAGAATTATAGCTTATTTATTAATATTATACTTTATTCAATTGAGAGTGCCTTAATAAATGTAATATAGGCAATTTGCTCAACTAATCAATAAAGCTGGTTGCATAATGAAAGAGGGGCTACCACGATTGAAAACAAACACTAAAGGGGTGATAAAAAAAAGTGTTTTTTTTTGCGGTTTTTGTAGCAACACACATAATTTTGGCCAAATAAAATAAAATATTTCTTTAGTAGGAATATAAAGATTAATTTTCTTCACATAGTGATATCAATAATTCTTGAATATCTGGCATATTGGCATTATATGACAAACGTTTTGAAATAAATATAAAAGTTGGCATTAAATTCCAGGGCACCCTTGCCAGAAATTCAAGAAGGGTTGAGATCAACATGTGAATAAAATTACGCTATATCTTTTTAATAAAGCATTATGATTTTTTATTTTGGCCAAAAATAAGTTTTTCTATAAAAACACTGGTCTTTTCTTGTGGTTCCTACCTACACCCTCATATTAAATGTCTGGAAATGGTATTGGGCTAATAATAATTTTGAGTAAATAATGACATTTTTATTTTTATATTAATTTCAAAATCATAATTTTATTTATCGACTTTATGTTAAATATTAAGTAATAGTGACGTAAAGGTTTTGAATACTCTCCAGTATTTAAAATTTCTATTATTTACCTGGAGCTATACATATGGGTTGATCTCTGGAAAGCTCAGTGTAATAGAATTGGTCCGTGAAGTTAAAAGTCCTTGGTTCCATTCTAATGTCTAAGAGTCATTTTAAAATGCATTAAACTATAGGTATCTTGTTCAAAAGCTAAAGATATGCAACTAGTATTTATGTGAATATAAGACATAGTTTCTACAGTTCAAAATAAATGGCAAGACACAATCGCACAGACTAAAAAAAGTAAGTTTTCCTCAGTTAAACAATCACATCATATAGTTAGTTCTGATCCACACCATTCATATATAAGTTTAAATCAAAACTGTTGAATGATTTTAAATAAATTTCAAATTTTCATAAATAAATTTGTAAACTTCCTTCAAATAATGATTAGTTTGTAAAATATACATCCTTAATCATGCTGTTTCGTTACGGGATATGCGAGAAATTGTGTATATAGCTTAAAAACTACAACTATGTACTTTCATGTTCAATAACTTTCTCCACACTTCCCTAGCCTTACATACTTCATTCGCTTCATAGACATCCAAACACCAAGTCATCCATGACTTTTTTTTTAGAACCGCGTCTTACTATCCGTTCGGATTATACGCTTGACCTTTTGTTATTAAAATTATTAATGTTTCTGTTTTCACATATTTGTCTAAAATATGTAGCCCCCTCTTACATGACCTACCCCTTCATTTTGATCCACACCCTCTACCTTCAAATATTTACTTAGTCCCTCGAGTTACTCTCATCTTCTCAAAATTCACAAACTAACGTAAGAAGCTTATTTCAGATTGACCTAATGGATTGCCTTTCAAGCCGCACTCCTTTGCCCCCCATTCATTACTGACTGTCCATTTGAGTTTTTCCACATACATTTCTTAAATATCTTACTCCAACCGCATTCACCCTACTATTTTGTTTATCCTGACAAACTCACTCTTGTTGGTATTAACACGATTTCATACACTGCCATCTTTGCCTTTTCGATAATATTTAATTCCTTACCCATACATCCACATACATCTAACTACCCCCAAAGATGCATTCACCCGTCTGCCAATTACACAAAATCATTCAATTGTTTTAACAGTTTTTCATTTACACAAAATTGAAAATCATTTCCTGATCCATCCTTATAAAAACTACCTCCATGGTTTTTAGGATATTTATACGAAGATTTATTCTGCCTGTCGCCCCATTCAAACGATTTAATGCATCTTGTAGATCACTTTCTTTCACAGCCATTAATACGGTATCATTTGCATAGAGCAGCACACTCACATTCACATTTCTCATTTATAAACAAACCACTTACTCAAAAGCATCCCTCAAACACTTATTTATTAATACATTAAACAACCATGGAGACCTAACACCCTGTTCAATGTCAAACCATTCATTCAAAGCTCCATTCACCCTAACGCACGTTTTACTTACAGAATACACCGCCATAATTGTAATTACTAACAATACTTTCACACCATACTCCCTCAGAACATTTCATGGAATACTCCTATTCACCCGATCATACGTTTCCTCCAGATCAACAAATACACAATACGCTTTCTTCCTTACTCTCATAAATGTATCAATCAGTTAATGCAAAGCAACTATCTGAGTAATGCAACCTCTACTTGGAATGAAACCACATTGAACACCCCAAGATTTGTCCACAGTTTTTTTTCACACATTCTCTCAATTAGAACTCTCCCAAAAACTTTGCCTGGAATACTCAACAAAACTATTGCCCCCATGATTCTTACATTCACTCTTACTGCCCTTGCGTTGTAAAAAGAATAATTACAGCATTCTCCCCGTCAATAGGAACATTTGAATTCCCAGCACACATAGTGAACAACCTACAAAATCTGGAAAATGGTACCAAGCCCCCAAACTTAAGCATTTCCCTCGTAATCCCATATAAGCCTGCAGATTTTCCATTCCTTAATACTGTCATATGAACCGCCTCGATGGCCACATGGTCTAAGGCGTTACTATCGCAGTAGAATAGAGTGCTGATGGTGGGGAGATCAAGGTTTGAATCTAGTTCAGGTGTACTGAGAGTGGTTTTTCAAAAATTGTTTTAAATTCTTCTTCTAAGCAAATGCGAGTACACTTCCTATAAATATATTCTTCCCAACACCTAAAACCACTAGTGTTATCTATAAATATAACCTTCCCAACCCTTAAAACCACTAGCGTTATCTATAAATATAACCTTCCCAACCCCTAAAACCACTAGCGTTATCTATACATAACCATTAACCTGAAAGGGTAGTAAGACGCGGTGATAAAAATAAGCGCACATTCATATTTTTCATCACCCCAGTCTCGTTATTTCACGCATAATAACATTTTCCCTATTTTCTCTAACTTTCTTTACGTTTTTAAAATACAATTGCGCAAAATATTCCATCCCTAATTTTCATATACATATTCATATTTATCATGAAAAAAATTCCTATATATCTATTTTGAACTATATCAAGAATATTTTAAAACGGTTCAAACTTATTTCACTTGGAAAAATAAACTTACATTATTATATATCATGGGAAATAATCCATAGATAAAACTTTTAACAAAGTCCTTCTACCTATTTTCAAAATTATTAAAATATTTCAAAAACTACTTATCAATAAATTAATACAATGAAAATTAATATTTAAATATTCATGTTTATTTTAAATAACTTACCAATTATCTATTTTGAACCAAATAGTTATAGTCATATTTAAAATAGATTTTTTAAATTAAATAAACGTTTTCAATAGCAAAGGAATTTTTCCCCTTAATAATATATACCGTTATATTAATATTTAAATACTCCCCGGATATACAGTACCTAAATTAACAACAAAAACGTTTTAATTATTTTCTAAATAATTGGGATTTTACAAAGTTATTCATTATTAAATTATTCTTAAATTAATTTCTACCCAAAAACAAAGTATATAGTTTTATTTGTCAGGTAAAACAATCCCTTGGTAACCATTTTAAACAGAATTATTAGAGCAATCTTCGAAAAGTTTGTAGTTTAAAAAAAATCACTCTTAGTAAAACTACGCTTAATTTATGGGCTAGAATCAAAATTAAAAAACTTAAATATGGCAATATCGTATCTGAATATTAAGTTTTAACAAAATTCATAAAACATTTTAAGGTATTTATTCAAAGATCGACAAAATAACAGAACTGTAAAATAAATATTTTGGGTTAGGGGGCACAAAAAATGTAAAGATTCGTCATAATCTCGAAGTATAAGATTTTCACGATTGTAATAATTTATCTTTAGATGAGAAAATAGAATGTTAAGAACGTAAATTTTTTTAATAATAATTTATTTCATGATATTATCATTCCAAATTTAAGATTTCTCTTTGGATTTGTAATTTAAAAATTGTATCTTGTATTTTCTCCTTGGAGAGGTTTATATTATTCCTTAGTGATGGGTAGCAAAATTAACTAATACTATATTCAACAGCACCTTATATTCCTAGATAATATCCGTTGTAAACGTGGATTAAGACGTTAGTCCAACAATAGACACCCTAGGTACTCGATCGAATGCTTCACATTTAAAATTTAAAACGCTTGAGGCAATCTACTGAACGAAAAATACTTTGAGAAGGCAATATATTAAAACAAATTATTTACTTTATATATACCATTTAACCTATGTAAAAAAATGTCCCCGCCAAATTCCGTTAACATTGGTAAACACATTTAACAGTTATTGTGGAATAAACAGACAGATGTTTAAGCAGACTTGAAATGAATAACCAGATCTAAAATCAATGTACTTATTTTGCTTGGTCTAGTTTCAAAAAATTTCCCTGACAGATCGTTAAAATCGGTCAACGTATTATACGGTCATCCAGACAGACAGATGGAAAAAACAGACAAAATATAAAGGGTTAATTTTAAACAAAATCTCACTGCTCTTGGTCAATGATGTAAAAATAAATACAGGGTGATCCAAAAGTCACGCAACTCAAACACAAAACTTTTATTTTTTGCCATCAATTCGGCATATTGTTGATCCTGTAAAACTAGGCACAAACGAGTGTTGGCATTCCATGTACGAGTTGACCTTAAAATAATGTTCCATAATGAATACTAGTTCTGCTCTTGAAAAATTCGTCTTACACTTTCTTACACTGGCTAGGCCTAGTTTATGTCTCTAGATCACACGGCCTGCACAACACCCTGTCAACATTACAGTGTTGCCATACATATAAATAACATGTTTATTTTCCACGTTCTTATGCGAGAAATATCCTTGGAAAAAAAGTGTTGCGTGACTTTAGGATCACCCCTTACTACTCCATTCTTAAGGCTATAATATAAGGCTTACTTACGTGTAGTTAGACTTTCAGTAATATTCGTTTCACACTTCTCTAGTTATTTTTTTTAAATTTAGAACCGCGTTTTACTAACCGTTCGGGTATCTAGTTATTCATTTCTAAACTATTTAACATATTTTTAGAGTATATCATTTCATGTTTTTATACTAGTTATTAAGAGATTGGATTCTAATTATGAGTTATATGTGTATACGTGGGTATTCTTTTAAAATGTATCTAATGCAATCAACTAATATCAATGCGTATTTTTAAAAGTATTCAAGGCAATCAACTAATATCAATCATAAAACTTGAGTGAAAAGTACTTACCTGGCGACCTCAGGTTTGTATTTTGAATATTCTTTCAGCTCTTATAGTTAGTACTAAGGCTGTATTCAATTTTAAAAACAAAATTTTTAGGGATACAACGGTGACCTGGCGGTCTAGTGGTAAGGTTTCAGACTTCTATGCTGGCGGCCGGGGTTCAATCCTCGGTCCCGGCAAAGATTTATCTGATTACCAAACCCTTCCTTCACCTCTGACAAGACATCTTGTGAATGTGAGGAATGCCAGGCCTCCACCGTGGTTTGGATTCCACGTTAAACTGTTGGTCCTTCATTTCATCTCACAATCACCCTACCATTACACATTAGCGTAAGTGCGTATAACCCGAACGGGTAGTAAGACTCGGTGCTAATAATAATTTAGGGATACAATTAGATACGCATATAAAAATTTCATGCTTTTATTATAAATGCTAATCTATTAAAACATAAGTTTAGAAAAAAAATATGAAAATATTTCAAACATTGTATAAAAATACCAAATTTCCCAAAGTATGTAAAAAATCCTATGCTAATATAGTAAATTTAATTTAGTCAGTATATTCAAAGGAAAGGCTTAACATATTTTGATAAATAGATTAATTCCATCCTATTTCTATATATTGAATTCTATTTACAAACACACGTTAGCTTGTTTGTAAATAATAACGTAAATCTAATTTAATCTCACAGCCTTACTAACCCAGACAAGATGTTCAAAATGTAAAAGCTGTTTGGGAAATAACTTTTGCCCTCAAAAGTTAATAAAAACGCACTAAGCAAAATTCACATAGGCCTTTCCTATTTAATATATACAAATGGCACACTATTTTAAAAATAAATGGTTTAACTTGGAATACAATTTTTGGGATCTGTATCAAATGTGACTAGAATTAACATATATAGCTAGTCTCAATCAATTTTGATCCAATTGGATACATTTAGCATTCTAGTAGGAAATAATATGGTAAAATAATAGTTTGAAATAGAAATTGGTGAACCCAATGTATCCACCGAGATTATGAATTTGACCTGACATCAATCCAATATATTTCCACTGTTATTCCTATCTATTTACACAATAAATTTAATATATTTCCAGATTGATTGACTAGGCTAAGTCAGCACTGGTTTGGTTAAAAATATTTCTTAATTTGTATTAGTAGTGGTATTTTAAATCACGAAAAGGTTTATTACTAATCTAATCCATTATTTAATAAAAACATAAAAAAGTATATTATGTATATACAACTTATCGTAAACATATTATTTGTTTATTTGTAAAAAACTTTGTCCACCTCATAAATCGTAATGAGTTTATTTTCCATTTTTCTTGTTTTTGTTTGTTTTAGACTGAGTGTCAGAATTAAATTTGGTTAATTTCTCATCAGCATGTAATTTTATAAACGTAAATAAAAACAAACTTCTGTTAGTGAGCATATTTCACAAAGTAGTTTAAATAAAAACATGAAATTAGAGTTTTAAGATTATTTAA
This sequence comes from Timema douglasi, assembly GCA_901482245.1. Taxonomy (NCBI): domain Eukaryota; kingdom Metazoa; phylum Arthropoda; class Insecta; order Phasmatodea; family Timematidae; genus Timema; species Timema douglasi. Next base: position 103,146 of record CABEEJ010000203.1, read on the forward strand.
CACCTACAGTGATACGAATACGAATATGAATAGATACGAATATGAATTCATTAATTAATAAAGACTCCCTTTAATACTGTGAAATACATAATTGAAGAGTTTTAAGGGCCTTCCAGAATGTACCTTCTAAATATATTTTAAGCCATTAACGAATGAAAAACATCATTTTAAAAAGATAATTAAAAACAAACCCATACTTCACTAATGCTTTTAAAAAAAGGTCAAATTATTTTTAAAGGTTTGAGTAAAACGTGCAAAAAAAGTTTTTGTTCACTAATCATTAGCGAAAAATGGTTTAGAAATGTATTGAATTTCAAAGATTAACTAGTTATATGATGAGAATAAAGCAAACTAAACATATGGTAAAACAAAAATTACACTAGTTTGAAAGCAAATATATGAATTAAGGCGGGGATGTAGGGAAGAATAGAAAAGCTATTGTTTTTCCAATTTTTACAATAAAACTTTTTTTGGTCAAAATAAATATAATATTGCTTCAGAAAAATCATAGAGCTTAAATTTCTTCATGGGGTGATATCAACATTTTTATGAGATTAGATTGGATACATTTTAAACAAATAGAAAGAGTTTTAATTTAATTCCTAGACACACTTGACAGATATTAAACAATTGTTCATATCACCACATGAAAGAAATTAGATTATATGTTTCTACTGGAGCAATATTTGATATATTTAAAAAATATATTATACAAAAACTGCAAAAACACCGGCCATACTCGCGTTTCCTACACAACTACCTTAAATCACGTATACAATCAAACACTGTAATCATTTTATGGATATAATTTTTTTAATACTCAGTTCTATTGATAAAAAAAGAATATATGTATTGATTTTGTATTATGCTTCTTAGTGATAAGTTTGTAAGTGATTAAAAATAAAGTTAAATTCTTTTAATCCTAAAAATTAAAATGTAAAGAATGTAAAGCACCGATTTTGTTTTTAAACGGGTGAATATAAAACTATTGTGTAAGGTAAAGATGCCAGTTAATCATCTAGGAAAGCTAAATAATTCAGACCTTACGTCAATTTTCATCAAATATTACCTAAATTTATGTTTTATGATTTAAGATTCAAATTAATATAGGAGGATCAAAAGTTTAATTTTATTGTTGGTTATTTATTAGATACAAAAGTTGATTATAGTAGTAAATATATTGATAAAAAATTTAAATTTGAGTTTAATAAAGACCTAAATGTATATTTCTCCGATTGAAGACTTAAATAGATGCAACTATGGATCAAATAAATGGGGACTTTTAGAATAATTCGTTCTGAAAATAAAGTTAGGAACAAGATATATGAGTTTACGGGGTCAAATATGTTAGTATTGGTATTAACTAAAAAATACAAGCTTTACATATATTTGATGAAGTTGATATATTTAAAAATCTTTTAATATATTTCAAATAGTTCAACTATTATAACGCTAAACTTAGAAAATTTAAGAAAAAAGGAAAAAAAATAAAACTAGAATCTTTGTAAACGTCTATATCAGGCGCACATATTTAAAATTATTTATCTAAATTGAATGATAAGCGGTTTTATAAAGTAGTTCAATGAATATTTTTATAAGACTTATATATTTTAAAAAAGTATTTAACACTCCATTTCGTACTAAGCAATTTTAAAGGTATTCAGTATTAAGACTAATTTTATATTATTAAAAAAGCCTTTATTTGTTGATAATCCACTTGCTATATGTACCAACAACTTTTTGTATTAAAACTACATCTTATTGGGGCATTTAACATTTTAATTACTATAAAAACAGGAGAAAACGTCAAATAATGATGGTAATGATAAAAACGTTTTTAACATATTTTTATTGAATTTGATTTACTTACTCTATTTTAATTGGCATTCTAAATCTCACTTTCACACTTACAAAAGTACGCCCCCTATCCCTATCTTGAGCTAGCTCTAGCCAGTCCACCTATCTCTTTCAGGTACATTCTAATGTCACCCTCCCACCTGCATATAGGTCTTCCCAAAGGTCTCTTTTTATTGGGTTTGCCAGTGAGTACCATAAATACAGTTCTAGATTATCCCGTTAGCGCTGCATGCCCTGCCCACCATAATCTAAGAGAATTTATTATCCTAACAATGTATTATGATACGTATAGGGTATGTAACTCATCATTGTATAACCTCCTCCACTCCCCAATAATCTTATTTCTTTTTGGACCAAATATTTTCCCTAGCACCTCGTTTTCGGACACCCTAATTGTTATCGTCATGTAGGCAATATACCACGTTTCACAACCATAGAGAACAATCGGTAAAACTAATGTTTTGTATATTCTGAGTTTTACATTCCTTGAAAACAGGCGAAATGTCAACAACTTACTGATCTATTATTGTAATTTTTCAAGGTTTAATTTTATTTACTTGCAACATGTCTATATACTATACATTCGAGTTATACGCCTTTGCACTAATTAATTTAATATATTAGGTATTAGAAAGATTGAATGTATAGAGTACTAGCATTTGCGTGAGGGGAGAGCGGAAATTCATTTGGTAAAACCACCCTCAGTATACCCAACCGGGATCGAAAGCCAAACTATCCATCATCTGCAGTCTAGTCTATTACGAGAGTGACCCCATAGGCCATGTGGCCACATAAAGAGATTGGGGTTTAATTAATTTATTATTAATATCTAAATTATTGTGGTAGTATTTTATAAAACATAGGGTCTAGTAGTAAAAATTATAGACAAGTTTTTAAGCAATTATTATTTTATAAAATAAATTTGCTATGCCAGAGAAATCAAACGGGATTAAATTAAATGTTAAAAAATATTCAAATATTTATTTATATGTGGATATATATATATATATATAGTCATATATTATATCTATATAATGCCGATAGACCTATCTATAATAATATAATAATACCAACACACATATTCACGCAGGAAATTATATAGAGCTCTTACGAGTCCTAGTCATGGGATACTAACCACAGACTCCAGATCCCCAACCCCCTTGTACCACAATATTCTCTAAGAAACTCGACATCATTCGCCGTCCGTGGAGCAACTTTGATCTTTTCATTTTCTCGTTGACTCGCTAGAGGACTGGACCCATAACTTCTCCAACACAAACAGGACGAGCTGTGTTCACTAAGTAACAGAAACATGTTCACTGTTGACAAAAGCCTCTCAGATGAAAACGGGGGTAGTGGGCCTGAAACCCTCAAAGGAAATGTAGGCGTTGGTCTCACAAATATCAAAGATAAGCGCTTGGTCGAGACCAATAGTCATTGTAGAGAATAGTTAATTGGATGTAGTAACCTGAGATGGGAAGAGTATAATATAATTCTTTTTCTTTATACAAACGAAACGGTTGATGTTTTATAAAGACCCGGGTCCTTATTTACTAAAGGAAGCAAGTATATGCGCTGGAGCAGCTTTGACAGAGGAACCTAAGCCTATATACAATTAAAGGAACACTTTGAGCGTAGATTTGCACCGTTTATTTGCATATACACAGTAGAAGATGGAAATTTTAGATCATGTTCTTTTAGTAAAATAAAATGTCAGTACGTTACTATAGTTCCTCAGAAAATACAAAATAAACGGCAATCCAATTAATTACTACAATTATATTTTATTCATTTATTAGAGGACTTTAACTCGCACTTTCTGAACTGATAGATTATATTAGCACACGAGAATTTCTATGAGTGAGAGTGAGAGTTCCTACCAATTTTGCCAGGAAAGGTATTTTCGTAAACCTTCCAGGTTTCTTTGCATGCCACAATCGATTTGGGGCCGACGGTTTTACTTCCCCTCCGAAGGAATTTGTGCTACAGACTTTAATAGCTCAAGAAAAATCGGTTGACCCTGGCTGGGTTTGAGCCTACGAACATCGGGTCCCGAGGCGAACACTTAACCCCAAGACCAACAAGGTTGACAATTACCAACAACAGAACTAAAATAGCATATGTCTTTCTATCACAAAGCATGTTACAAGCTATAGTGAAAACAAAGCTATTAGGTACTCGTCTGGATTCTTAGCATTTTTAGCTCACTAATTATAATAAACAAATTAGTGCAATGAAATCTTTAAACTACATTGTTAAGAATATTTTTGTTGTTTTAAAATCAGGGAGGAAAAAATTATCCCAGTTTAATTTAACAGCTAAAATGTTTAGTAATATTTGTAATTGTTACCATTTTCAATATTGATTTACGTTGTATTGGCTTTGGAAGTAGATTATTATTCACTTGTATTAGTGAAAAAAAAGCGCGCAAATATTTATTGTGACGTCACCTTAGTTCTTGTCACCAGTTTTATTATTGATGAGGGAATTTAAAAATATAGGAAACAAATAAGTCACACTTAGGGTGAAAATTGGCGTAATATTTATACTTGTTCCGGAGCAAATTTGCAAACCTTAGAGAATCCAAGTTCTAAAATAGTTCTATTAGTGTATAAAATTTAACTTGACACTCACATTTAAAAGGTGTGTTACTACAAATATATTCTATTATCATCAGTGACTGCTCATGATTTATTGCTAGGGAGAGCAAGATTTGGGAGGATTGTAGGCCTAAGGCGAATACAAGATGTTTTGCCTGGCTGTGAACTGTTCCTATTTGTAAATGATTCTCTCACCTACATTATCTATTTGACCTAACACACGTAACATAACACAACGAATGAATATATGTGCATTGATTTTTAAGTTTTAATTGGGGTGGGGTGTAAATGCGGGAAAGGACAGTATTTATAGCATCAGTAATTGTTTATGTGCAGAATAAACACATTATTTTTTAGTTATAAACAGGGAAATAATTTTCTTCACACAACATTTCTTGATTATATGTCATTAGCAAAGTGGCATTAAATGAGAAACTTTTTAAATTAAGAGAAAAAGTGGTCAAATTAAACTATATATTTATACTGGAGAATATATTTGGGCAAAAAAGTTGTGCTAAAAAAAAAAACACTCACCTTAGTTCGCGTCCCTTTCCACTCGACCTCGATTCTGAATTAAACGGAACAGTTTACCAGTAAAGACTCGTCAATACTTTTTAATTGGCAATAACCCACGAACCATTGATTAACTAATATTTTTTTAAATGTCCCACTTTGAATAATATTTGAGATCTCCAACCCCAACCTCTCCATCCTCGGTGAAAAAGACAAGACAAGAACCTTTTTTTTAATGCCCACTGGTGCGGGTATTATTTTATATAATTCTAATAGAAAAGTGTGATGTTACGGTGGATGCCTTGGTAAGTGATAAACTGACGTGCATATGTTAAACTCTAACGTAATATCTAATTCTACAAAGCAGTATTTAAAAATATGTTTCACACAAAAATGAAGTCTAAAGCTTCTAACAGGACTCGTTTTCCTCAATAACTTTTAAGTTTGAGCTTTTTTAATAGAAAAATAAACGTGTTAAATCTTTACACTAATTCAATTTAATTAACGTTTAAGAATTGTTGCGAAGATAAGAGACCAGACTTTATGAAAAAGTGCCATAAACTTAACCTTCCTCTATCAAATACCGTAATTTTTTTTTATAGGTTCAGAACATAAATTCTTAAGATGTTTGAGAACTAGCAAGAGCTTTCCTCTTTACCTTGAGATAATAGGTTTCGTAATTTTCTTTCCCCTCTCTCTTATTGACATGACAAAGTGTGGTTGTAGGTTAGTGAAAAGGAGTATAATCTTAGACAGAATAGAAAAGTTTATCCAGATAACGACAAAGACCATTGTATTTTAAGTCATTTATCCAGACACTGATTAATACTTTCTCGTTGACCAAGGTGGTTGCCTTAAGCTTAATTTCAATAAAATAATTGTTTGGTATTAATATGTAAGAAATCTATATAAAAAATGACATATATTGGCTATACATTTTTTAAACGTACTATTGTATGGCATGCTGTATCTGCATGAATAGTGATATACCACTCCCTCCCGTTGATATATAACCACACACAATTCCTAAAGTTTTCACTGTCGAATAAAACAATTTTAAAACTGATCCTACATCCAACATTACAAATAGTTTCCTAGATTTCCATTGATTTTAATATTAATATATATATATATATATAGTTTTTTCGGTACATTTTATAGGTGTTAAATGAAACGTGCAAATAAAAAAAAAATTATTTATCAGACATTACTCTTGGATTTTTTCAGATAAAGAAGGTTTGACAGAATATAACGTAAAAGGGTAGTTAGACGCGTTGATAAAAAAAAACTCAAAAAACTAAGATTTTATTGAACTGTATTAGTAAACTGTCTCCACCTTTCCACTAGACATTTGATCAACCTCCTCAAACACAATAAAATCATGAACGAGTGTATATCTATTAATTTTGAAGGGAAGTTAGATAGTAATTGAAAGGGAATAAATGCATAGTACAGTGCGTCAAGCATTTCCTCTCCTTGTAATAACCCACGTGCCCCCAACACCCCCTCACAAGTATTTATTAACTAGTTACTTTATACTATAGTACTTTCCTGTCCAGAGATTGGAGTTGGGATATTTAAATGAATATAATGTTATAAGTACTATGTAAACATTTATAAATCTAACAAATAATGGGCATAAAGTGAATGAAAATATTAAATTTGAATTTAATAATGTGTAATTCAAACTAAATATACGATTAAAAAAATTAAGTAAAGCCATCTGATTCCTTTGCCACATGGTCTTAAGCGTCACTTACATGTTAGACTAGACTACCAATAATAGGTAGATCGAGGTTCAAACACTGGTCGTGTGTGTTAAAGCTGTTGTTTCCAAAATAGTTTTCCATTCCCCCTCCATGTAAATTCGGATACAATTACTCTAAAATCAAACCTTCCTAACTCATTAGTGTATAACTTGAACAAGTAATTGTTATAAGACATGGCACTTAAAATATTAAAGGTGTAAAATTATTCAATCACTCAATATGACACAAATAAAATTATATTTCAAGACAAATAATATATATATATATTCATGAAATTATAGATTTTATTAAATATTAATTACATATACATTTTAATTTCTTAAACATTTGTAAAAGTGTCCTTGAAAATTAATTTTATTTCTTACTGCGTTATTACTGCCTCAATTAAATCTCCAGATTGATTTATATTTGTTTTTAAGCTATTTAGATATTTAAGGATGTGTATATAAATATATAGAAAAATACTAAATATTACACATAAAACTAAATATGCCAAGTGATTAGACGGGATTTAAATTATAACTTACCTTACCACTGAGCAGCCAAGAAAACTAAATATAAATTTCATCTTTTCCGGTTTGATTATGACGTAAAGATCGTGGACCTAACTAGGCCGGGTTTATTAAGAGAGTTAAAAAAATGCAGGTACCTTTCATTCTCAATTCTAATTTACTCAACTTTACCCTGTTGTCATAATTAAAAATTATATTGTCCGGATGCATAGTAAAAGGCTATGGAAAAAGCAACTAAAACTTAGGATATTATTTTTTGGCTAAATAAAATATTTTAATGCTTATACTCTTGTCAAGGGTTAAAAATAAACACGGTGTAAAATTTTATTTACAAAAATAAATGTTTCAAAATCTAAAGATTGGCATTATTTTTTGTAACTAAATTCCCTGTTTTTTTTAATACTATACCAAAAGGAATTTCCTTTATTTACAGATACTCAAGGGAAGTATAGATTAGTTCAATTTAATTTTTAATTGGTTTGACTATTTAATGAATGGTCATATTATTATTATTATTATTATTTAGCATCGCGTCTTACTACCCATTCGGGTTATACGCTTTAAGTACTAATTACGCTAATGGATTAAGGAATTGGGAAGGTTGAATTAGAGGAAAGGAACCCGCATTTGCGTGGAGGGAGAGTGGAAAACCATTTAGGAAACCCCCGCCCCCAGTTCACTCGACCAAGATTCGAACCTCGATCTCCCCGTCCTCGGCAGTCGAGCTCAATACGACTAGCGCGTTAGCTAACTACGCCACTGAGGCGGGTGAATGGTTATACAATAGGTGTTTAGAACATTATAACCTCACCTTGACGATGGTAAATATAATGAAGTGTTATTAAATCCAAGGAGAAAAGAAGGAAGGGAACAAAAGTACTGTGCTCTTTAGTTCGCCTTTCATTCCATAAAAAAGTCTACTATTTAAAGCTTGAAGTTAAATGTTACGAGATTACAAATATTACAGTGTTTTTTTAAAATATTATGTGTTTTTTCTATATTTTTTTTCCAACAAAAAAGAAACGTTTTTCCTACCAGTTTTACGGGTGCTTGTAAAACCTGAATATTTTGTAGGATGCTGGGTTTGAATCATTAACTTCCCAAATGTTAGTTTTATTTAAGAAATATGCCTAAATCTATATTGTGAAAAAATAAGTTATCAATACCGTCAGGTATAGCAAATCTTACCATACGTTTACAGAAGCAGAACATTGAATCGAATCGACTTTTCAGTGACGATGAGCTTAATCTAACCTAGAGGGTGATATCCCGTGGTCACTAATATAACCTATTGGTAAATGTTGGCTGTGTAAGGGGATAGGGGATCTGGGAGCTTAATCTTTAAACCTAGCACGAACCACTAGGGCAGCCTTGGGGTGACAGCTCGCTCTGAAAGCAAATGACTCTATCACACCTCCAGCATCTTCCTTTCCTCATTGCTGCCTTTTCATTCCGATTCTTTATGTCACTTTTATCTCCATCCCCTTTCCCCTTTATTCTGTCTCCCTATCTCTCACCTTTTATCTATATTGCTTTTTTCCCCCTGAAGATTGGTACATTCTTTTCCATATCACATTGAATCAGCTCATATATATATTATTGTGTATGCAAATTGGAGAAAACAAGTAAATATTTAAATCGGGAATATTTTCAGAGTGATACGAGAAGAGGTGATACGTGATACAAAATGTTGTACGCCCAGATTTATCTTATCACCTTTTATCATTTACTGAACGTAGCTAGTCGTTATATTCTATGAAAATCAATCCAATTTTATATTAAAGTGAGCTAACGATATAAATTAAGAATAAAATAGGAAGACAAAAACTTGAGGTAAGATTATAAGTTAAAACATTAAATAGATAAAACGAGCGATAAGAATAATTCTGTTAAAGAATATTATTAACGACTCGTCTTACTACCCGTTAGAGTTAAATGAAAGAAAACCTGAGAAAATCAAACAAAGAGGTTTGGAAGACGTACGGACAGTAAGTGTAAAAGAAAACATAGGGTAAGAAATATAAGAGATTGAGAGGTGAGATATGGTTAAGGAGGAAGGAAGGAGGAGACATACTACTCTACATGCGTGTTGCAGGAGTAGCACGTGACGTCATCAACCTCCAAGGAATGATAAATTGCCCCCCAGGTGTATCTTGTTGTTTCGTGACATGTGTAGCTGTAAAAAAAAAGGCATTTTTTTTACTTTCCCTCAGGAATCTTTTACAGCTTTGTAAAGAGCATTCATGTGCAAATAAACATAAAGAGAGGAAAAACACCTAACAGTGACACCTCACTTGCTTAAAGCTATAAAAATATTATGTTTTTTTTTTACTCGTGAAAATTTCCACAGTCATTTTTACTCTGGAATCCAAACGGAATATAAAGATATATAAAATACTAGAGATCTTAGCCGGAAATTCTAATTTCACGTTTGAAATTAGCATTGTTTTTTCAATCAGTGTTGCCATGATGGCAAGGTGTACATTAATTTTATAAATTTGCTTTTTTATTTTAGTCATTGTATTATTTTGTAAATTTCTAATAACAAACACACACATATATATATGTGTGTGTTTTTGTTCTTATAATATATATATATATATAAATATATTTATATATATATATAAATATATTTATTTATATATATATATATATATATAATATATATATAAATATATTTATATAAGATTGTTAAGATGTTAATGAAGCTTTTGGTAATAATAAACTTTGTCTGACCATTTACCTCAGTCGGTAGTATGTCTATATACTGAGCTAAGTTCGATTCCTGGCATGGCCAAAAAATTGATAATAGATGAAAAGTAGGTTTACCCTTTCAAAGTAATGAACTAATGGCAGGGGGCTGGATGTTTGTAAGTGGTGTGCTGATATATAATCAGTAAGTTCAAAAAGTGCACATTAAACTCCTCAAAGAGATCAGATTAAAAATGATGATAAACCTTAATTCACATAAGTTGTCTGGAAAATTAGATATAAAAAAATAATATAGGGGAGTGGTTATAGACATGAAATTTACTACACAAACAACCACAATGCAACCTTCCTTAAATAGTATTTAAAAACAGTATATAGAATTAAAAAATAGGACCTTATTTGAATACTTTTATAAATACTTTTAAAATTAGATATGTTACATTTGAGAGATATTAATTTTATCTTTATCCCTGTAATAAATATATTTTTGAGTAGAATAAAACACCCAAAAAACAGTATCATTGGTAAAAGTAGAGCTAAGATCCTATTTTAAATGAAAGATCTTTAAGTGTTGGCGGTGACCTGGTGGTCTAGGGGCAAGGTGTCGGACTTCTGTGCCGGGGGTCTGGGGTTCAATCCCTGGTCCCGGCACAGATTTATCTGATTACCAAACCCTTCCTTCACCTCTGACAAGACATATTGTGAATGTGGGGAATGCCAGGCCTCCACCGTGGTTCGGATTCCACGTTAAACTGTAGGTCCTCCATTTCATCTCACAATCACCTACCATTACACATTAGCGTAAGTGCGTATAACCCAAACGGGTAGTAAGACGTGATGCTAATAATAATTTAAATGTTGGCTAATAACGTTACTAGATATACTTTAACACTTTCATGAGTCAGGCCATGTGATCTATATAGCTGTCAATTTTCATAAAAATTATCAATAATTATTAAATATTGTAAAGAGATATCAATTTTAATAATAATTTTTTTTTATGTTATCTAATAGGCGCTTCATACAAAAATGAATTTGTAGCATCAGTTTCAAACACATCAATCAATTCCATCCTGATTGAAGATATTACTTATGTGTGTGTGATTATTTATTACCAATTAGTTTAACATAACTATCATTAGATCTAGAAACTATATATATGAATAGTTGGAAAAAAGAATTGTAGCATTCTGAGTGTCCTAAATAAAACTGAACCCAGAGCATATTATTTATGTCTGTTTACAAAGTGTGCACTGCCAGCTGCCATGCACATATACTTACTCTATGACACTAGACACTGTAAAGTTTATTGCTGCACTTGTAAAGTACGCCACCTTCCCTATCTTGAGCTAATTCTATCCAGTCCAATTCATTACACCCTATTTCTTCTCAGGTCCATTTTAATGTTATCCTCTAATCTGCGTCTATGTCTTTCCAATGGTCTCTTCCCGGTCAATACTCTGAGTACGGTTATAGATTCTCTCATTTGCGCTGCATGTCCTTCCCACAATAAACAACAATACTTTATATATCCTATCAATGTCTTGTGATGAGTACAATGTATGTAACTCATTATGTAAACTCCTCTACTCCCCAGTAGACTCATCCCATTTTGGACATAATATATTCCTAAGCACCTATGCATTGTTTCAATAAGAAAACAGTGACCTGGCGGTCTAGGGGTAAGGTGTCAGACTTCTATGCTGGCGGCCGGGGTTCAATCCTCGGTCCCGGAAAAGATTTATCTTATTACCAAACCCTTCCTTCACCTCTGACAAGACATCTTGTGAATGTGAGGAATGCCAGGCCTCCACCGTGGTTCGGATTCCACGTTAAACTGTAGGTCCTTCATTTCATCTCATAATCACCTTACCATTACACATTAGCGTAAGTGCGTATAACCCGAACGGGTAGTAAGACGCGGTGCTAATAATAATAATAATAAGAAGAAGAAAACGTTTACTAGTCGGCGAGCGGAGCTATATATAGCGTCTTGTTGAGCAAATTTCAGACACATACTTTGGAATACTTGCGCTTGGGGCCGATTTAATCTGTGACATCATGTATTATAATTTAAACATAAGGACTCTTGATCTAGGATTTTATCTTTATTGTTTTATTTTTACTTGATTGTAAAAAATTGTTTTTAAAGATCCACTAAGTATCACTGAGTCATGTATTAAAATGTTAAAATGTTTCTATTTAAGATATACATTTTTTTAAACCACGTTTAAAATTAAAATATTTGTTTTAAATATATAGTTTACTACAATTCAAATTTGAAGAAACTAATAAATGTCAGCATAAAAATATCCGGTTTCCTCTAACATTAAAAACATTGCTGCTTTGTTTTGTTTTCCCTCACCACGTCTTTCTACCCATTCGGACTGTATGCATTTAATAACTGCTCCAGTGGTCGCGTGGTCTAAGGCATCACGCTCTCAATATACTAAACTTCCAATGGCGGGAATATTGGGGTTTGAATCCCAGTTGGATTTACGTAAGGTTTTTTTAAACACATTCTCCTTCCACAAAAATGCTGTTACACTCCCTCTAAATTCAACCTTTCTTACCCCAACCATTAGCATTATTAATACATATGCCTATTACATAAAAGGTGGTAAGACGCGGTGATAAAAAAAATTAAGCTAGTGTTGTAAGGATGAGGAAGTTGGGATTTAAAGGAAATATACCCGTATGGGCGTGGAGGCAAAGTGATAATTAATGTAAGAGAAAATACTCCACTACTACTGTGCACGTGACCACAGATACAGCTTAAAATATAGTAGAATACATCGATTTAAAACGATTACTATATATCAGTGATACTCAGCTTGGGGTAAGTGTACCCCCAGGGATACGTGAAGACATCTTATTGGGCATATACAATTTAAAAATATTCATGTACATATATATATTATTATTATTATTATAATAAACACTGAATAATCAAGGTCATATTTAGGGTTTGCCACAATTAACCTAAAGGTATGAATATTCGATCTGGAAGAGCTATTTTTTCACTCTTACTCTCCATCTCTTTCCTAAATGTAGATTATAGAATATTTATATCTTGCGCTATGCACAAATAATTTTGGGAGTATGAAGGCAATATAGAAATTATATCTGGGGGTACTCGAACAAAAAAGATTAAAACAACTGCTTTATATTGTTTATTTAAAAATATAGTATGAAGTAACCTAATTCTGTGGCCGAATGGTCTAAAGCGTCATTGTCGCAATAGATTAAACTGCGGATTACGGGAAGATTAGGAATCGAATCTCAGCTGGGTGTACTGGGAGAGGTTTATTCTAAAGTGTTTTCCACTCTCCCCCTAAGCAAATATATGGGTGCACTTTAACTAAATTTAACCGTCCTCATAACCTGCATAGTGATACCAAATAAAATAATTATAGGGTGAAATGACTTTAAAGAAAGCTCTTATAAACGAAACATAAAACAATCTTTTGTTGTAATGGTAACAAAACCAATAGGTCAGTTGACTATGACAGAAGTCAAGGCATACGCCAATAAAAAATATATAAGTAGGCGTTGCAGTTCATGATGAGCTATCATATACATAATTTAAGTCTCTGCAACATTATTATGGAGATATGAAAATTTAAATAACCTAAAATATTAACTATTTCATCTTCTGACATAGTTTACACTCTATTATTCAAACAGGTGGGGAATTTTATTTATGTATAAAGGAAAAATAGAAACCGTAAGATATAAGTGATAATTTTCCCACTATCATCGTCTCATGACTAGGAGGTTAGACTGTTTAGCCTCCAGTCTAGGGGACCCTGGTCCGATCCTTGCTGGATGGTTCTGACAAAGATACTCACTACATATCCTGATACCTAATTAAGTAATTAGTAAATACATACGCAGTAAGGTAAGGTTTGTATCAGGCCTCATGACACATATTTTATTTTAAAATAGGAACAGTAGGATATGCTAAAATCACCGTAATTCACCTCATAGTGACAAATTAAAATCTTTTTTTATCTAATTATTTTTCCTCTTTCCTACAGTATTTAATTTAATTAATTTCATTACATATCCAAATTTGAAACTAACAGTATCGAAAAAAATACTAATGATAGCTATTACAGTAATTATGATAATAATAAACAGACAATACAATGTAAATAATTTCTCCTTCTAACTAAAAATATATTTTAAAAATAATTTGTAAAACGTTACATTACTAAATAATTATATTATTGTATTATAGGTGGAATGAGGACGTAAAAAGATATGATGGTAAAAAAATGTTGGAAATTATATATACAGTAGGAAAAAGACCGCAAGGGATGAAAATAAAGAGATGCTAGGAGCAGATAACAGAAAATGTAATGCAAGTGAGAGGAGAAGAATGAAATAAATTAAAGTAGGAAGAATGTTGTAAGGATAGAGGAAGATAGAGGCATTTTACTTAACTATTCCGGTCACAAGCTGAAAACAGTTGTTGATGATAATTACTCTTCATATATTGAGATGGTTTGTAGGCTATTAATATGTTTCTTTATAAATTATACCGTTAAGTCAAATATAGCAACAGCATTCAAAAATGGCAGTAATGCCGATACAATTTGTCCAGACTATTATCATAATAGCATGTATACAAAAAAGTAAAAAATTAATTAGTGGTAGTTGATTAATTTAAAATTATATTTATGATAAAAATAAAACATTGTATACATTAACTTTCAAGATTTAATAGAGTTATCATGTCTTTGACGAGAACATACAAAGAAATTTATTTATTTGTGCTTAAGTACTTATGGCTTTAATTTCGTGTAATTTAAAAAAAAGTAATAGTGAGAAGTTGATAAACTATATATTTCGTTCACATAAAAGCATGTACATTTGATGGCAACTAATAAAGGGCTTTAATTTATGGATGATTTAACTCAAATTATATGTGGTGTAATTTGAAACAAAGCTTCTTGTAATTCTTATGTTTGTCAAGGATCAATAATTGTTTGAATTTATATTTTACTCACAACTATCATACATATTATTTTTTATTTTAACAGCTTCTAAAACCTTTTGTTGAATCACCTTACATTACTTTCATGTGACCTCTCAGAGAAAGGAAGTATTATGATAATCAAAAAATTCGAATTTATGATTTTGATGTATCTCGTTGTTTCATAACCACCTGCACCCAAAATAGTAGTTTTAGCGATGTAGTTTGTCTGTCTGAATGTCTATCTAGGCCTAAAGCCGAAAAAATTTTATCGATTGGGGGAATCTTGGTATCTAGAATTTTCAAAGTGTTTCCTAGAAAGGTTTTTTAAATAAATATAAGAACCCTAAAATTAAGGATGGTTTACTAATAGGCAAAAAAAAGCTATGTTATCAAAATATATTCTAACTATTTTTATATAAATTTTTATCCAGGCACTTCTTAATAGAACAAACAAAAGGGCATACCTCATTTTTACGGGAAAATGACTCATAGTGTACTTTCACTCTATTGGATAGCTTCAATTTTTTTTATATCATATTTCAGCAATTATTTGAGACTCAAAATAATATAAAGTTGTAGAACTATTAAAAATTTAAAAAATTTTGATTGAATTTTTTTTATAAAAGCAATATTGTTTTCAATATATACGCAACAATATGAGTCTTTTAAAATTAAGTTCTGGGAAAGGGTTATAATTATGCTCTTTATTGAACCTAGATGTTCCTCTTTTTTCAATGTTTGTATCACAGTGTAAATTATTTTATTTATTTTCTTTTGTGGAATGTGATACTCTTTGTTCTAATATGTTTATGCAACAATGTATGTAATTTGTTTCAGATATCTTATGAGTATACTTTTTTTTTTTAAGTAAAGGAGCGACAAAGTCCTTACGGTGCACCGAACCATTTACTTATATTAAAATATTTGGGGGACTATAAAGCTGTTGCAGAAATCCAAATGTGTATCGGATGAGAAAATTCAAGTACTGCAATATTTTGTGCAATATTAACATCTCTTAGACATTTGAAAGTTCTTGATTATTTTGCTAGATGAATCATTTCATAGGTTAGGGAATGAAGCCTAGAAATTTTTTGAATTTAAACGATTTTACACGAAAACTGAAAATAAAATTAATAAAGAATGGATCAATACATGCATCTGTTTATTTTACAGCATTCAATTTTCTCTCGAAGATTTGTTTGATAAATTTTTTAATATACAATGGAAAGGGGAAAAATAATATCACTGTAATATTTTAATAGAAATCTGATTATCTCTCAAATATAAAAAAATAAATGGTTGCATACATGTTTGTTTTGCCTGGACCTCAATTTGATGCCTGAATACCCATTTAGCCAGACAATCGTTACAATATTTATCATTCTTTCATTCTAATCACCTCTTTTTTACACACATATTTTACTGTCATTTTCTTTTACACATTTTCTAGTTCGTTTTCACGTGGTTTAAAAATATCACTATCAGAAGATGTCACTTGGTAACCCGCATAAGAGTCAAAGCCATTCAACAAAACTGTCACTTCTACATATTTTACCGCAACATACTCGTATATTGTAATACATAGCAGGTACCAAAACGAAGAGTGTGTATAATAGCTTTCTCCCCTTCACTTTGAATAGCGACATCAAATGTCAAGAGAGGGGTTTCGCAATTATTTGATGGGGGATATTGAACCGGAAACTAGACAAAACGTGTAAATCCAGGGTATGTCACTATAAGGAAAATGGCTGCTATATACCCACACCGCCTTGATTCAGTATCGTCTTGTTTGGTTTCCTGAGGTGGTCCTTAATAAATTAAAGGCTTCCACTATTATCTTACTGCCATTTTTTTCCCAAAAGGAATTCTCACAATATTCCTGTGGTTTTGCGGTTCTCCCAGTTATCCAGATAAGTGGCAGCCCTGTAAATGATATCCCACTCTCCATCCAAATAAATGAAAGCACATTTACTTTCAATTCCATCTTCCTCATCCCTACCCTATTTGTATAAAACATTAGAAGAAATTGAGTGGGTATTATAGAGAGAAACGAAGCATGTAAAAGGTAGCTTTTTGAATAAATATCAGACTTTTAAGGAATTACTAAAAGTTATCATTAATTACTTATGTGTTGTTGAATAATCACGGTTACTAGTGTAATTAATAATGTTGTTAATTGAATTTTACGGCTTATCACCACGTCTTACTACAAGTTTGGGTTATACGTTTTCACGAATAACGTTGATGTAATGAAAATACATTGCTTTTTTTTATCACCGTGTTTTTCTACCTGTTCGTATTATGTGCAGATGTAATAATTATTCTGATAGGTTAGGTTAGAGGATTTTTTTTTAGTACCACGTCTTACTACCCACTCGGACTATACACTATGAGGAATGTAAAATTTAGAGGAAGTATACATGCATTTGCGGGGATGGGGAGTATAAAAATTCTTTTTGTGTTAAAATCGCCTTCAGTAAACCCAACCTCTAATCGAGCCTATAACTCCCCGTCATCGACAATATAGTCTATGGTGAGTATGATGCCTTAGACCACGAAACCACTAAAGTATGTTAAAAAGATGTAATGTATTAAATAAATAATTCCCTACAGATGTATTGTTGCACAACAATTCATAGTGTCAAACTTTACTAAACACAAATCAAGTCATTACTGATTTAATGACTTAATATTTTTAAGATCATTTCAATTCCCACATTCTGACAATTGGGTTAGCTAGCGGTTTAATCTTTGGATTTAAGATGTGGAGAGTAATTTGTGAAAACGCACCATCATTATATTGAAGAAAGGATGGTAAACCCACAATCATAGATCATAAGTAAGAAACCACTTCAGGTACAACCGATAAATAATTTAACCTTGACCTCTCCTGTCATTGGTAATACAGTTCATTGTGAGTCATATATCACGTGAACACTGGTATAGGTAGTTATTTAATTTATACAAATTTAGAAAAAATGTACGAAGAAAGTGAATATTAAATGGATAAGTCATTATTCGTCTGAAGAAAGCTTTTTAAGCACCGCATCTTACTACCTTTTCAGTTTATATGTATTGTACTAACTATGCCAATGATATAGAGATGATTAAGTTTGAATTTAGAGTAACTGTACCAGTATTTTTTGAAGGGAAATAAGAACACTATTTTTGGAAAAACCACTCTCAGCACAACCAACCAAGATTAGAACCCGGATCTCCCTGTCATCGGTAGTCTAGTCTATTTAGAGAGTGATGCTTCAGAACATGCTTCTAAGCAGGTAAGAAGGAATTAGATACACCATAAAAAAAAAACTCAATGTATCCAGTCGCCAACAAACCCCAGCCTCGAAAATTTTGTGTAAGATACTATTTGTGTGGCAATCATTTCCGTTAATCGGGCTAACTAACACTTTAAATAGAATTAGAATAGTTCGTGTTATCAAACAAATTGTACAATACATTTATGTTAGAGTATACTTTTTTTTTTGTGTGTGATTCATGTGGCTTATTATTATAACAAGATCTAATGAGTAAATTATTTGTGCAAGAGAAAAAAATATACAAATGTAACATTTCCTGCTTCACTGATGCACGTCGAACCTCTTTGACCTCGTATGACGACGGAAAACAGCTAGACAATGTACCAACATTTTATAGGGACAGGGACAGATGAGACTATTCACCGCGCATGGTGTAGTTTCGGCGCTGAATTGTACTCGGCCATCTCTAGGTCACTGGGCATTAAAGGTTGCCAGTTCATTACCGAGGGGAAGTTGGCACCCCTTGTAACCACCTCATCCATCATTTTTGTGCTAAGGGAAGGGAAGATGGGAGTGGGGGAGATGGGAAAGCGTTCCCCACCCTCCTAAGACACATTACATAAAAGCTGCCAGTTTCAGGAAATAGCAACTATACACTCGCAAACATTGTACCAGTTTTACCGTAAAGCTCACCCATAGACGAAGAGTTATTATTGTTTATTTTTTATTTTAGTAATAGTAATAAACTTTGTGTGTGTGTGTGTGTGTGTGTGCCACATCTTACTACCCATCCCAATTTAATCACACTGATGGTTTAAAGATGAGGATAGTTTAATTTGGAGTAAGTGTAAGTGTATTTACGTGAAAAGAAAGGGGTCAACCTTTCAGAACAGAAGGAAAAAAAAAAAAACACTTTAAGAATACTAGCTAGTATACAATCCCCGACATTTCAGTCACTCGCAATCCAGTCTATTGTGAAAGTGACGTCTCATACCGGTGGTTCTCAAACTTGTGTTTGGGGCATACTTTTGAAGAAATTTTGGAGGAACACTTGAAGTTATTAAAGAGATAAGATCACCAGTTGAATAAAGAATATTTTTTGAAAGTTTGAATTAAAGTAACAATGAAATAATATATTGTAATAATAAATCAATTTATAATTATTAATTAATACTCAATTGGGATCTTACGTGAAATTTGAATTTGTTTTTGGTTATATTCTTAGTTATTCCGATATTATTAGAGCGTAAAAAGATAGGGATAAGACTTTCATTATATGTTTGAGTTCGATAATTTCTCCCACAATTTTTACATTTGATATTCGTAAATGATGGGAATATTTATTGACAGAGATACATTGTTTAATTATTGATCAACATTCGGTGGCACACCTTTGAAGTGTTTGAATTACACCATTGTGTCACGGCACACAGTTTGAAAACCATTGCCTTAGTTCATTCGAACACTGATTCGTATAGTAGTATACCCACACCTGTGGCTGAACAGTCTAAGGTATTGAATTCACGATATATTAAACCTTGATGGATGAAATAGTAATGATTTTTTAGACTAATGTGGGTGCACTTATTCCTAAGTTAACGTCACAGTTTTAGATAGATCAGTGGTAGAGCATTCTTTCCCTAATTTCAATGACATTTTATCATGTACAGTATCTAAACAAATTCTTGGGATATATTCAACCAATTATGACTAACACATGAACAAACAACAGACACTACCTGTACTAATGTGAAAATATAGTTCTAAATTTATTATTTCACATAATATCAAATCAACTTATTACGATCATAATTTTGGGTTTAATTCACTATGCGTGAATTTTAAAATCATGTTTTTAAGAATGCAATTATACATAGGGAGAAAGTTACGCAAACAATCCATTGCAACTGCACTAAAAAGGGGGACTTCTAAGATGATGTTAATATATAAAATACTCAGTCAGTAACGTGTCTGTCTACTGAGAAAGTGAACCGGGTTCAATTTCTGGCATCACGGAAATATTATCATTGATGAAATTAGGTGTGGGTTATAAGCCCAGAAGAATGTAACGATGATGCTTTTCTTAAATGTTTGACTTCACGCAAATAAAGGCATACTAACTCTTAATTTCACCTTTCCTATCCTTATCCCGTTAGTGTAGTTATATGCTGATAGCTTTAACGGGTAGGAGGTTGCAGTGCAAAAATAAAATATATAAACCCAAATTGATTTGGTTAAGCTACTATTAATCTGTTAAAGCAAGTACTGCGAGTTCTATTTTATTTTATTAAATATTGATTAAAAAGAGTGTTTATTCCTGTTATACTAACCTTCAAGAACGTGCGAATAAAAAATAACACGAGTACAGGTGCAATTGGGTCTCTACAACATGCTATGATGTTATAAATAATAATAAAAAACACATACTTAAATTCATAATATTATTGAAGCCATATTATTAAATGGATATTTGAAAAAATAATTTTGTTTTCTAAAGTTTATAAAATAAAATTAAAATTAAACATATTGTTAAATTGTTACAAAAAACTTATTATTAGAAAATAATATTATTATATGGCAATTGATAAATACAAAACTACATTACCTAAAACTGTGTAACTTAATCTACAAAATACCTAGCCATAATAAAATATAAGTATCAATTAGGACGTATTTTGAACAGAAAAAACTTACAAACAAGATTATTTCAAAAAATATTTTACATTTTTGTTGTGAAAAGACTTATTTCTTGAGTTATTCTTTCAATTCGTATTTTTATCTATAATAGCAACTGCACGTGAATAACAACTACACACTAAAGCAACACGTGATATAACTTTCAGACACGTGATATAGCTTACATGAACTGTGCAATGTAAACATACGGTGGCAATGAGCCAAACGTATGATATCATGACTGGCACCACTGCGTAATTACAACATTCCTGCATGATGCCAGTTTAAACTCTCATATATGAGAAAATAAACATTTTTTTAAATGTTTGATGACATCATACTGAGCAGCAGGAACTAATTGAGGAATACTTTGATGGGTTCCAAACTAATTATTTTTAATTAAAAAAAATACAGCTGTTGCAAAAATTCAACAGCACCAGTCACAGAAGGTTAATAAATAAAAGTGTATTTTTCTCAACTGAAATTTTATTATGTTCAGTAAAAAATTCTCAATAACTAAAAGTTATTCCAAAACAGTCTGTATGAATTAAAGCAACCGCCGTTAAATCGGTTACGAGGACATTTTGAGACGAAATATCTTAGAGCTTCTTAGACACCATTACGACTTGCATGAGTAAAAAAGAAAAAAAAATAGGCACCTTACTATTCCTAATAGCCTTATCGTAAAATAAACATTCTTGAGGTTAGAGTCGCATCAAATGAATAGTTACTCTCAGGCCAAGGAGCAGAGTTGATAAAGATTAGTCACACCATTTCTTCTTCCGCGAGAAACTTTCTCTTGAGCAAAGTATGAGACAAGAAGTACAAGTTTCAAATTAAGGAGCTTTACAAATTACCCTGGAACTTACGAGGTGACGAAGGTTAAAACGGTTGAGGTACGACGTTCATCAAATCAGGGCATTCATGTCTCAATAAATATTCCAAGGAAAAAAATTAAATTAAATTTAATATAATAATTTGTCATCAAGATACACACGGATGTTTAGCTGAAAAATTTGGATTCATGGATAGTGTAACCAACTCTGACGGCTGATATACAATATCAACCCCACCGGTGAGCGCGGGAGAAAAAGAGATTATATGTTGATGACAGGAAAGTTATGGTCCTTTATTTTATTGAATGTTTTATACATCCCCTTGACGAAAATGTGTACTGTCAAAGTTTTAATCCCAGCTAGGCACAAACTAAGCTTGTTTTCTAGATATAGAAAAAAAAAATCTCCTTAGTCTTATCTGCGTTATGTATATGATAGCGGGCCAACCATAGAGTTTGAATGATAGGAGGGGTCAGTTGTTGAATATTAAGCTTTAAAAGTAACATTTTTAAAATTTTTATCAATTAAAATACCTTTTGAGAGTATATCCTTTATAAACTATGATGATACGTGATTGACAACATATGCAACAGCACATGTGCATATGCACAGCTTCCCAATCTTCGCCTCAAGCTGCACGCCCATTAAACACTAAAAGGGAGAGGCAGCAAAGCATGACGCAGGAAAAAAAATATCCTTTTGAGAAAAATATGTATGAACAAATGAAAGCGTGCTCGGTACAAGCAAAGGTGCGGCATATCTCAACTGTCCCCGTTGCCAGAGAATTCTCGGGACCTCCGGAGACCTTGCGTTACCTTTGCAGCTCTTCGCCATGGTAGGTGGAAGAACGAAGGGGAAAGGTGTGGTATTATTTAATTCGGAATATTCCGTACGGCTTCGTGAAAGTTTTGGGGTATCTTGATTCAGGTGTAATGGCATCACGGAATTTTGACATCTGGGCGTTCGATAAGAGGTTTAATCATATTCAAGATTTCGTAGAGCTTTTTTTTAGGCATCCTAAATTATATGATTCATTTCTTTCTGTTTTTCAAGAGGTCTGGTAAAAGGTTATGAGCTTCACCGAACAGATATATTTTTAGTGTTGATCTCATGGACCCACATTCTAACTTCTTGAGTTTCTTCCTCCTCATCCTTCTGGGCCCACATAGCCAACTTAAACACGACTCACTGTCAGACATGTTGCATTCATTACATTAAAATTGGCAATGCCTCAAGAACAAAGAAAAAGGCAAAAAGTCGCTCGATACCATGTCTTTTCACGCTTTGTCACGTTAAGTGGGTGAACACCCGCTGAGTCGTGGCTTGCCATGCCTTGCTGCCCCTTGCCTCTAGTTAGTGTGCAGCTTTAGACAATGTGATCACCAGTGCGGGTAGTTTACTCAAATTAACTCCCGTTTGGATAAAAATGGATAAACAGTAGTAACATTCGTCATTATTATAGTTTAAGCTTTTTAATAAAAGAGCTATCTCACGGATTTATCTATGAAATAAGGATGAAAAAAATAGTTTAAGAGAGAGAGCACCCATATTACAATAAAAATAAGTGGTACGGAACTCCACACGGACATTTTAGCTCTATTGCTTAAAAATGGAGATATTTACTCAAAGCTCGTAATATATTATGTGAAACGAAATAATATACACTAGTAAACCCAAGCAAAATTTGCACTATCCCTATGTAAAACATTTTTTGATTCCCGGTTTTAAATTTTATAATTTTGTTTTTAAAGAATTAATGTCCTCATTTGTATGTTTGGACCTATAAAAAAATATCAATATTGGGTCCTCAAGTGTCAACCCTTCGTATTAAAATTTTGACTTCCAGTTAAAATTTTCGACATTTTATCAAGTGTTGCACATCTTCATGTCATCGCATTGCTATTAAAGTCCTCTTTTAAATTTTGACCATTAAAAAATGTAAATATTGACTATTGAGTCAAAAATGGAGATAGATCATTGTTGTACAAACATTTCTCCCAAGAAGTTTAAGGAAAAATAACAAACTTTTTGAGACACTTACTTATATTTAATCACTCTATGGCACTAGAGAATTATGGCGTTACATCTTAGTAGTATCTCTTTACAACTAAAGCGCACAAAATTGTATGAATATATTTGCTAATATCTCGGAAACTGTTGGTTTTATAACATTATATTTAGTATAAATATGTTTTATTTTTAATAGTAGGCCTACTAAAATTTTTGCAATGATAGGTTATTTAGTATTTCAAATAGTTTCGGAAATATGGAAGTTTCTACTTCTGTAAAGTACCCTAAAATTCATTTTTATGATAAAATGAAAATAGACAGTTTATTTACTATCTTAATCAACGCCTAGATAAGAATTTTAATCAAAATCGTTAGAGATGATTTTGAGAAAATCCATTTGTTCTCTTTTCACCCTTTATTAAAATCTACTCTTAACCTTAATTTTAAACACACATACAGACAGATGGCATTTCAAAGACCACTTTTTGGGGTTTGGGGGGTCATGAGACTTCGACATCCATCAACATTTCAGGTTAGATTTTTTTTATGGTCGCAATACTTTACCTTTTGAGTTTGAAAAGTTAAAAAATATAAATATTTGCGTATAGCTTGAAAGTTATTGGTTTTATAAAATTACGCTTGGAATAAAATATTTGTATTATAAATAGATTTACATATTTGTAATGATAAGTAATTTCATATCTCAAATATTTTCGGAGATATTATAAAAAAAATTAGTTAACGCATCAAACCGGAATCCTTAAATTCATTTTGCCGGGATATTGAGAGTAGCCATTTTGTTTTGAATGTTTATAAATGAAATTTAATCAAAATCAACTTTTTCTATTTTTGAGATCCAGTAAACTACCCTAAATTTCAGGGTTAGATATCCGATTCCAAAAAACTCTTGGGGCATCGGTAAAATAGTTTAGGTTATAGTCGGAGGTACAGACAGACAGACAGACAAACACACGGAAATTCAAAAATCACTTTTTCGGATTCGTGGGGTCATGAAACGTCGAGATTCATGCTAGCTCTTAATTGAGAGCTCCTACAATAATACTTTATCCATGGCGAAATGCTCTAAACCGTGATGCTACTTGAAGTAGCTGCGGTAGTTCGTGTTTGCATAACTGACTCAAGAGGGCAGTAAAAAGTATTAAATACGACCCTTAAAACAGTCCTCAAACTTAACCAAATGCGTGTACAGGGGTTGTGTGGTACTGAAAAACTGAACAACTTTTACAAGCTAGTATTTCATATGGATATTTTGTGAAGTACAAAAAAAACCTTTTTTTTAATGCACAGTTTATAAATTTTATTCAACGAGTGGAAACTGAAATTACGGACGGAAATTTAGCAACAACATAGAGTTTTTAAATAATTAAATAAATAATAACCAATGAACAGAAATAATAGCTTGATAGTGGCCTACGTACAGTCAGACACTTTAGCTCAGTGGGTAGTATGTCTGTTATTGAACTAAGAGTCCCAGGTTCGATTTTTGGCATTGCTTAAAAATGTATAATTGGTGTGTTCATAGTGATGAATGAATGGCCAGGAGCTGGATGTTGTGTCTCTGGTATAATTAAGTTAGCTCATAATCTTTGTGCTGATCTAATCATTCGGGTCAGAAAGTGCACGATAAATATCTCAAATAGTTTTTTTATATTACGTAAACATAAACCTACTTCTCCCTCCACACACACAAAAAAAAAATCCTCCTTCCTCTTTATTCATCCCACCCCTACACTTAACTAAAATAAATTCCTGTAATATTGGATCCTCACTCAATCCTCTTTCATATATACTCTCACTTTCAACAAATAAAAATAAATCCCCTTTGTTAACTCACCATTTCTCTTCCTCCTTTAACCTCCTCCCACTAACAATATCTCTACTACACTCAATTAAAATCATTACTCTCCCTCAATTTTCCTTTGATTCTCTCCCTACCTCCACTTATTATCTCCTCTTCCCTCGATTAAACCAATTCTCTCCTTCCTTCAATTAATCCACTTACCCACTTCGGTGGCCGCATAATCCAAGGCATCACTCTTACAATGTACTAGACTACCGATGACGGAGAGATCGGGGTACAAATCCTTTTCGGGTCTATTAAGTTTTTTTTTAAATAAATGGTTTCCCACTCCCCTTCCACTCAAATGCGGGTAGCTTACCTATAAAATTATTTCTTTCTCATCTTTAACACATTTAAATAATTATCAAATACGCGTCAAGTAGTAAGACGCGTTGATTAAAAAAACCATGATAACGATGTGTTTAGGACTCCTTTAGAGTAATCCTACCACACTGAGTTAAGATCAACTTAACCTTGAAATATCTCTTTAATTATTTTTTTTCATAAACCAAGTGGTGTGAGAGGTCAAATAAATATACGTCAAAAGCCGTTCAATTTAGTTCAGAATATTAATAATATATATATTTATTTGTGCTATTTGAAGTGCACTTTCTTAATCGATTGAATATATCAGCACATAGCTTAAAAAAAAACCTAGAAAGGCACAACACTCAGCCCCATAATGTTAATTTACCAATGAAAGGGGAAACCTACATCTATCCAATGATATATTTTTTCATCCATGCCGGAATCAAGTCCAAGATATTTATATCAGTAGGACACGCTACCAGCTGATCTAAAGCGTCTTATTTTGGCTCAATAGTTAATTGTATTTATAAACTCTTTACAAATCTTGGCGTTGATATTAAATGAACAGTGCTGTTGCCTTGAGTAGCCATTAGTAGTCATGGTTCGGTGTCCACGTGGTCTTACGTGCTATTCTCGTGTTGGACTAGACTGCCAAATACGGGGAGATTGGGGTTCAATCCTGGTCGGGGTCACCGAGAGTGGTTATCCCTAAATGATTTTCCACTCTCCCTCAACGCAAATGTGGATGCATTTCTTCTTAATTGAGCCTTATTAATCTCTTAACCCATCAATGTAATTTAGTACATACGCGTATAACCCAAACGGGTGGCAATACGTGGTTCTAAAAAAAGTTTGGTAATGTGCTGGTAAAGCATAATTTAGAAATCTATGTTAACTCCACCAACTCTCGCATCTCGGTCACATGATCCAGAGGGCTTAGGCTCTCAACACGGCCTAGGCTGTAAGGCTTGCAGCCGACTAGGTTGCATTGACAGGAAGATCAAGGTTCAGATCTTAACTTGAGTCGTTTTGCACCTGTTATTTATGACGGTGGTTTTCTCATCCTCTCCATGATAATGTGGGTGAATTTTATCTTAAACAGCTTATCACATCACTAATCCTTAAATTAATCCATTAATCTTGTGTTGAACGTATTAACTAAAGGAATATAATCTATTATTTAATTAAAATGTAAAATAGCTTTAACGGATAACTGTAGCTGTATATATTGTATATTTATCTAAATTTTACAAACTTTCGTAATAGTGTAGTGGAACTTAATTAATTAATATACCCACACAGTAACATTTTATTTTATTTTAAATACCTTAAAGATTCTTTCCCAATAATGTAATTTGTGATCGTAAATTAATCTTGGCTAGACATTATTTGGTATTTTAAATTTATTCTTGGAGGGAGTAATATAAGACTCGTCTTCTCAACAGCAAAATAAATTTAAAGTGAATTAATTACTTCAAAAGACCAAACATAATTTGAATTACTATAATATTTATAATAATAATTATAGTCAATAAAATAATATATATTTTACATAAGGAAAGTTTCAATATTATTCTACAAATTTTATAGTGTGTCTGCTCTTACTTCATTGTGTAATACTCATAATTACCTTATTATACCCTTTCCCTTTCAGCCGTTATCTAGTGGAAGCTGTTTAGTAAAATTCGTCGATAATTGCTATAATTAATGTCATAAATAACGGTTAACGAAGCGTATTATTTTTTATAAAAAAAATTTGTCGAGGATTGGTGGTGGGGTTTACAAAGGCACAGGGATAAAAAAAAGACGTTCTTCAGCCAGTAAAATGATATGTAATTAACACGTGTTGCTTGTCTCCTGAGCTCAAAATGAGACAGCCAGTTTTACCACTGTCATGATCATCACTTTGAAGACGTCCAGCCAGGAAAGGTGGCATGCGACGTTGAACGTTTGTGGTATCACCCTACACCACCAACTTAAAATATTATTCCTTCGTGAGGACAAGAGAAAACCAAAACATAAAATGGTAGGGGTGTGATATGTCGAATATTCGTGTCCAAAGTGAAACCAAATCGAATTATATGAATTGTCTCGAAGACGCATACAAGCTCAAATGTTCTGAATAAGTTATTTTACATATTTATAGATCTTATATATATGTTCATATAATCAAATACTTATTATAAAAAAAGTTAATATATATTTTGTCCTATGCTTAAGAATCAAGTAAATATCGCAACACCCAGTTTAGTAACTGTAGATTTTTATAATGTTAACATTGATTTGTATTCTAAATAACATCACAAAATTATGAAAATTGAATATATATAATATATACATATATATTTATTTGTTTTGTATCATATATGTATTTTATATAAATGTGCATATATATTATATAATTATATGTTTTATATAATATATGTATTTTTGTATAAATATATATATATATAAGCCTCCAATACTTTTTTTTTTAACTTCGTAATTGTTAAAGCCAAAAGTATTTTAAAAAATTGATCAACGTTACAGTTTTTGAAGTTTCACAGGCCCCTACAAAATAGCGATTCATTAAACTCTACCATATAAATGCGGTCAGGTGAACAACTCTGTTTATAAAATAAAACTTCAGTGAGCACGCAGACAAAAGTGCCAGTCTCGTCTTCTCTGGTTCAACAATTATGGAGAGGTCGGATCTTGAATCTAGAATGGGTGTAGTGAGGATGATTTTCCTAAATATTTTTCCACTTTCCTTATATAAAATAAACAATCACATTAAATTATAGCTTTCTTATAATTTATGTATTTATTTATTTTTTAATGTGCACTTTATGAATCTGATTATATCAGCACATGACCTATAAACTAGCTTAAATACAGAACAGACACAATATCCAGACCTATAGTCGCAAATTAATCACTGTCAAAGGGTAATCCCCCATTTCATCCATGATTAATTTATCGTTAAGGGCAGGAATCGAAACTTGGACCCTTAGCTCACTAGAGAAACACGCTACCGACTGAGCTATGGTGTCAGACAACTTTCTTATCCCTTCCTGATAAATGTAAATATGCGAATCGAGCAGCTGGGTATTAAAACGTGATCGACGAATAATTTAATTAAATTATAACAAATATTTAAAAATTGACGCAAAAATTAAACTCTTCCCATAAAACATCCTCCTAAGCTCTATCTCCTAGATTATTTAGATGATAATTAAACATGTTCTAAGTGAATTAACTAAAAATATAATAATAATATATTTTGTTTCATTTCAAATAAATGTTTTAGTATTGTAATGAAAGGATTAAGCTTTATTTAATTATTGTTGATACCTATTATTAACATCATTATAAATAGATAAATCAAACCAATTTAAACATCATTTTGTCGCAATCGTATAAACATTTCTCACTAAAAGTGAAAAACTAAACGTATTTGATGCTTAAAATATTGCCTGTCATTTTGAAAGTGACAGTTTAACGAAGAATTCTGAAAGATTTTCAGTCCTGCCCCTTCGTAACCTTTTGGACGAAGACTGATGGTGAGATGGCCGCATTGGGGTCACGTCTCAAAGATAGATTAATTGTCAAGTATATGTCCGTCCATCCGTCTGCACTTGTGTCTGTCTGGCTCGGTGATCTGTCAACTCAAACTTGCACGAAACATTTTTTGGAAGAAAAATAGAGGATAATTATATATATAAAAAAAGTTTAAGGTTGGATAAGATAAATTGGGTAGTTTGTGTTATAAGAGTAAAAGTACTTCAATTGGATGTTATATAAATGTGTCTTAAAAAGTTTGTTTTTAGAGTTATTCTATTGGATTAAAAGATTCTTAACAATTTAATCTAAAGAGTAGAGGTTAAATAAATAGTTTAGAGGAAATTAACCTGTATTAACTTGTGAAAGGAATATGTGTTACACAACAATTACTTTATTTTATGTTTAGTTAGATGCTTAAAATATTTTTATTATGTATTAAGATTTTCTTCTTCCTTCGAAATGTTTTGAAAATGTGAGGGTTTTGTGGTTGTCGAAGTTAAAGCAAAGAATATTTGACATTCGATTACAAAATATTTAAGCTTAAAACACCCGTATTTATTTCAAAATCATCTAAAATTTTAGTTTTAGTACGGCTATATTTTTATTAGAACGTCCAATATCAGGACTTTTAAAGACATACACCAAGAGGGAGGGAATATTAGGATAGCCCAGAGAAAACACACGCAACATTAGCGTGAATAAGAATGCTGGTAAAGACACAGCTATCCATCACATGTGGAAAACATCCTCGTTAGTTCAGCTGACCAAGATTTGAACTTAGACTTCCATGTAACCAGAAATAACATTTATTAAAAGCCTGGCTCCTTAGACAACGTGACCAAGAGTGTGAGGTTACTATTTTAGTCTAGTTATAAAATATCAGAAACTCAGCAGAAATGGAAGACGTGCCCTAACAGCCTGAGAAGTGGAAATATTTAAGAACCTTTTCACCTGCCATTATAATCGCCTAGATGTATTGATATTTTGGTACCAGTACCAATACTCTAGAGCTGATCCCATGCGATCTTTCTTGTTAGCCTTTTCTAAGCATTTTGGATATCCAATTCGAAAACAGTTTTTTGAAGTACAGGTATTCTGCTACAACGTCATGCAATAAGGGCCGTGGCATTTCAGGGCCCGCTTTGGTGGCCACATAGTCTAACGCGCTACACTCGTTTTAGATTAGACTTCTGAATATGGGGAGTTTAGGGTTCAATCTAGGTCGGATGCAGTGACGGTGGTTTTCTTAAATGGTTCTCCACCCTCCCTCTAAGAAATGCATGTTCACTTCCTCTAAATTAAACTTTCCTAATCCTTAAACAATTAGTGTAATTCGTACAAAGGCATATAAACCAAACGGGTAGTATGACGGAGTGTTAAAAAAATCAGGAAATTGCCTTGACAAGTCAGACATCGTGAATTTTCTCGCCCAATTTTTTCAATAGATCCGCGTCGACTAGGGACGGGTGGCCGTTACGCTCCTCAGTCCATGCCTGAGGTTTTATTTTTACCTCAAAGTTAGTCCTAATATTGTTTAGAGAATATTTGTTATTTTTATAAAATAAAAATAAGAGATACTAGGAAAAAAAAGCTTTTCATCATAGTTATTATTTAAAAAAATTATCGAAACAAATAAAAAAAAATTTTTTTTTATCACGGGACGTGATATTGAGGGTAAACAGATTGAAGCACACCAGGACATTTTGGCAACCTCCAACGTCCGAATGATTGCCGGTGGGAGATGAAATGGTACCGCTGTCATTAACACGCATCATATTCACGCGTCCACCTTCCATTGTTCCGTATGACGTGCCGTACCAGGCCGACCAATCAGAAGACAGGGAAATGACACGAGCAGGGTTGTATTTTCGAGTTTGGTCTACATCAATTACTATAACCTCCTCACCCCATCGACACCCATCCCACTTGGAATCGCAAACAATCATTGTTTGTATAACTCTCTATAGCGGGTTGTCACAAAGACTTTGAGTTAGGTATTTGCTGGTGACGTTGATGAAATTCCGTGATCGGGACATACTAGTGTAGTGAAAAAATATCACATTCGTTCTAATACAGCTAATTAATTTGAGAAATAAATGGTAGATTAAATGTTTGTAGGTCTAGGTAACACATCATCCAAACAAATTTCTGAATAATACAAAGGAATTGAAAAGTTTTGTCAAAGAGGGGCTCATCCTATTTGATCAACGAATAAAAACAATTTAAATTGATATCATATTCTGAAAATTTAAAAATGACACCTAGACACGGGAATCGAGCTCGGGACCTTCGGCTTAGTACGCCAATGCTCTTACCACTGAGCTATCCAGGATTCGTCCCGTGCCCATGGTCATTCTTCACTCATAGTTTAAAAGGCAGAGTCTAAGATGGACGTGCGGAAGTCGTCAGCTTATGGACATGTGATTATATGAGATTACAGCCATCAGACAACGCAGCCATTAGCGACTCGGTAGTTGGCATTTTTGCAGCCATTCGACAATTATATATAATTGTACAGGATTGCATATATTAATGAAACAAATAGCCGAAACTATTTTTAATGCATTTTAGTGGGGATATTCCCTCATTGATATCATATTCTGAAAATTGAAAAATGACACCTTGACATGGGAATCGATTCTATATATATAGCCTTCCCAATTCCTAATACCATTAGCGTAGTTAGTAAATAAAAGTGCAGCCCAAACGGATAGTAATAGACGGAGCTAAAAATTATACCAAGACTAATTTGACATGAAATATGAGTTAAATTATGAGTGAATGCACCATCATTTACCTAAAGAAAAGATATGCACGGTGCTAGGAGTTGATCTGACCAGATGACTGAGATCTGGATGATATGGCGCAGAGTATGCTCTATCGATAACTAAGATTAATTGAAATCATATTGTCTATGTAGGTAATAGAGTATGTAATTATAAGTAAGTTTTTTAATTTATCAAATGTATTTGAAGTTACCTTTCTGAACCGACTGATTATATCAACACACAACTTATTAGCTAATACAAATCTAGAACAAACACAACATACAGCCTCCGGCCGTTAATTCTTCACTGTGAAAAGGGTGACCCACATTTCATCAATGATACATTTTTCATCCATGTTAGGAATCTAACCTGTGATCCTCAATTCAAGAGCTCAGACACGCTAACGAAATATGTTGGACTATAAGTAGATGAGTTAAACATTTGGTTAGCTATGTGAGAGTTAATGTGAACACCAAGTTTTTATAAACCAGTTAATATTAAATACTTTTCAATCTGTTTGTGTAATTTTGTTAAAATAATCTTAGATAATAATTTTAACATTTTTGATAATCTAAAGCTTTTTGTAGAAATCTTTAAAAAAAAAGTGTAGCTCTATGCTTTTTGTTACATATTGAGTTTCAAATTGTTACCAAATTGTTTAAAGTTTTGATACAATAAATGAGAATTAGTTTAATATGGATGGTAGGAATAAACTTATAATATATTAGTTGATGCCCAAAGGGAAATAATGTCTGTACCAAATTTATTTAAAATGTGATGAGATCGTAACAAATAAGATGTTTAAAAACTCTCTGTACAGCTATGAAGGATCAAAACACTCAAACAATAATGGTATTGGTAGCCGTCTAGGCTAGATGCATACATTAATCAAGTTAATGGAATAAAGACGATGAAGGTAGAAGTTTAAAGGAAGTGCTTCCACATTTGTGTGACTGTAGAGTAAGAAACCGTTTTGGAAAAAAATCGTCCTATGTACACCCTAAATGGATTAGAACTCTGATCTCCCCATTACCGGGGTTTATTCTAACACAAGTGTGACGTGTTAAAACATGCGGCCACTGATGTAGATATTATGAAGATTCTTAAAAATTAATTATGTGTTTAGCGAGTATAGCCTCTATTTAAGTTCAATAAACATAATAAAATAACAAGAAAAGTGGCACTTCAACTTAAACAATGTTGTATGTAATATATCACATAAAGGTTCGGTGGACACGTGGACGTTTACCAATGGTGGGGTTGGTCAGGGTTAGAACACCGGTCGCAAGTAACGAGTTCTTTTATCTAGATGGTGCCGACCTCAGCGGTCTTTAGGTAAAGTGCTCTTCTCAGCACCTGATGTTGACGTGTTCAAACTCAGCCGGCGTTGAGTTTTTTTTTTTGCACGATAAAAATCCTGAATACAGCCTCTTTTGGAGGGAAAGTAAGGCCGTTGGTTTCATGTGAATTGTGGCATATAAAATAAACCTGGAAGGTATGATCAAATAACTTTCTCGGCAAAATAGGTAGGTTTTTTCGCTCTCGTTCATAGAGATTCTCGTGTACTGTTATAATTGGTCGGTTCAGAAAGTGCATGTTAAAATAAATAAATCAAAACTAATTGGTTCTACACTTTTCTCCTCCACTAATCCAGTTATATTCCCTTTAAATGCATCTTCCTTATTCGACCCCACTAGCGTAGTCAAATACGAATATCCAGGATATGTCAGATTATTGCAAATACATAATAATAATAATAATAATAATAATAGCAAAAATAATAAGGATATTCTATTAGCAGTGAGACCATTCATATTTAACCAGTATTTGATAAAAATAT
The DNA here is from genome assembly GCA_901482245.1 of Timema douglasi. Classification (NCBI taxonomy): domain Eukaryota; kingdom Metazoa; phylum Arthropoda; class Insecta; order Phasmatodea; family Timematidae; genus Timema; species Timema douglasi. Next base: position 137,196 of record CABEEJ010000203.1, read on the forward strand.
ACAAACTAAATAACTGACCAAAGGACTCTCTGGACACTCTATTGCTTCTTTGTATGATGTATTTAATTTGTATTGAAGAGTCTTGAAGTCAGATGAAAAGCTAATCAGAGGCGTTCTACCCACATTTGTGCAAATGTGAATATAGTTCCTTTAAATCCTACTTTTAGCATTCTTTCCTCATTCGCGTAGATATGCAAATAGCCCTCATGAATATTATAAAGTGAAACTTGCACTTATATTAATTATTTGTATATATTGGTGACCTGGCGGTATAGGAGCAAGGTGTCAAACTTCTGTCCTGAGGGTCCGGGGTTCAATCCTCAGTCCCGGCACAGATTTATCTGATTGCCAAACCCTTCCTTCACCTCTGACAAGACGTGTATTGACCACAACTTGTGAATGTGAGGAGTGCCAGGCCTCCACCGTGGTTCGGATTCCACGTTAAACTCTAGGTCCTCCATTTCATCTCACAATCACCCTACCATTACACATTAGCGTAAGTGCGTACAACCCGTACAAGTAATAAGATGCGGTGTTAATAATTATTATTATTATTATTAGCACCACGTCTTACTACCCGTTCGGGTTATATGCACTTACGCTAATGTGTAATGGTAGGGTGATTGTGAGATGAAATGGAGGACCTAGAGTTTAACGTGGAATCCGAACCACGGTGGAGGCCTGGCACTCCTCATATTCACAAGTTGTGGTCAATACACGTCTTGTCAGAGGTGAAGGAAGGGTTTGGTAGTGCTAATAATAATAATGTGTTTTTTTTTGCGCCACCTCATACTACCCAATAAATCTTTTCCCAATTTAATGTAATGGAAAGGATTAAAGTAGAACTTTAGATCAAAAATGTACCCGCATTTGCATACAGGGAGAGCAGGGAGTAATTTAGGAATAAACACCCTCAGAACATCCGGCTAAAATTTGAACGCTGACCTCATTATCTCAAGCAAACCAAACTAGAAGAAGTTTAAGACTTGACCAGGCGAGGCGAGCTTCCTTATATTTCTGTACAGGACCTGTGACTTTATAGAAATATAATAAAGTGTTGAAATTTTGAAATCACCATTAGGCTACATAATATAGCTACTAATCAAATAGCAAAAGCTATTATTTATGCTTTTAGTGAGGATTACACCATCTAGATGTCATATACTGAAAATTGAAAAATGACACCTGGACACAGGAATCTAACCCGGGTCCATTGGTTTAGTATGCCAGTGCTCTACCACTGAGATATCTAGGAATCGTCCCGTTTACGGGTTCATTCTTTACTCATATTTTAAGGCAGATTCTGTGATGGACGTGCAACTTTAATTTTGTAGAAGATGATTTCCGCACGTCCATCACAGATTCTGCCTTAAAATATGAGTAAAGAATGAATGACCCTGGGTACGGGACGATTCCTGGATTGCTCAGTGGTTAGAGCATTGGCGTACTAAGCCAAAGGTCCCGGTTTCGATTCTCGTGTCCAAGTGTCATTTTTCAATTCTCAGAATTAAATTATATAGCTACGATGATAATCATTCACCTCCCTTTTTGTACTACTATTTTTTTTTTATCTTATTCATGTGTGTAAATTTAGCGTTTCAATATTTTTAAACATTACTTTTGCAAGACTCTAAAGCGAATTTAACTGATTCAATTGAGTTTAAAGAAATGTATTTATTTTTCACCCGGAGATTAAACCCATGCGGAGCCTACGGGAGTGATCCGTAACAAAGTTTATTGCCTCCAAGAGGCTCCGTGTAACTGTAGCACTACCACAAAATGCTTCCGCGCTGAATATATTTAATACTTTAAAATATGCGTTCAAAATTAATTATTATTAGTTTTTTTAGTACCACATCTTATTACCTGCTCAGGCTATACGCATATACTAGTAACGATAATAAGCTAAGTATGAGTAAGGTTGAATTTAGAGAAAGTGTAGGCCTTACCCATTTTTTCGTGGAGCGAGAGTGAAAAACCTTTTAAGAAAATCCATCCTCAGCCCACCCGAATGAGATTTTAACCCCGATATCCCTTTCATCAATAATATGGTTTACTTAGAGAGTGAAAATAAATTATTTTCTTAAACACACGCTAACCCAGATATTAAAATAAAACCCCTCTACCCAGGGTTGCAACTAGAGGCTTGGTGGCCCCGGGGCAACAGTTAATAATGGGGCTCCCCTTTTTTATTTATTTTTTCCTCCCACCTCTAAACCCCACATTCCCATTTTCTTTTAATAAGTCCTGTGGATGTGTGTTGTTAGCTATTGGATGTTTGTGATCCGGTGAAGTTAATACTGAATTTAATACAAAATCATGTATCATGGCCAAGGTAAGCGGTAGCCTTAAGGTAAAATATTTTTAAAGTTAAATTGTAAATTATTATTTACGATTACACTGGACCAAGTCAATCATATACAAAACACAATAGTACTACAATACACTTTGGATTACTAAGATAAAAGACATGAGATATTAATATTAAAAACAGAATTAATATCGTATGTTCTATGCCTCGTACGAGTATGGTGTATTGGTAGGCTTAAAGGCTTATGATCAAAGTGAATAGTGATAAATGAATACAAAATAATACATATTAAAAAACAGCACAATGTAAATACACTAGCAAATTGTGCTTAAAAGTTAAAACCATAAGTACATACATTCTTGTTACAAATTGTCATTGATCGTACACAGTAAATCTACACAGTTTTAGTTTAATCATATTGCTTGGATTACATAAATCTGTTTCCTAACATCTTTAGAAGTAAAGTCATTGATTACTTTATCGAAATTAATTTTTTGAGCTCGACCATTTTCAATCGAGATCAAAGCTAGACTGCTGAGCCTTTCCTGTCCCATACTGTTTAGTAAGTAGTTTTTTTTATCAACTTCAGCTTGTAGAATGACCATTCGGCCCTAGATACAGGAACAGTTAAGCACGTAATGCATGCTGTACACACTTCAGGATATCTTAACGAAAGTAAGCTGTGGTCAATTATTAACAGAACTGCAAATTATTTAACGCTCTTAATTTTCTCAAGTTTATCTTTAAATGAAGTCCTAACTGAATATATCTGAGATGGGAATGTTGGCGACCCATCCTCCGGAAACTTTCCAACAAATTCAAATGCTTTGTTGTGGATCTCCTTTTCACTGGTGTTGATAAGAAATTAAGGCTAAATCACTTGGTAAGTGTCAAGGACAGCTTTCATTCCCTGAAAACGGTGATCTAGCTAAGTGTGTAGAGTGTATATCATTCGATCCTTTATCGTTACCAGTGACTCTTAGTCTCGTATGGAGAGAGTTTTAACAGATTGGCAAGTAAAAAAAAAAGCGTGAGTTAAATATATTTAGACGATACGCGTTTGATTAAAGCCTTGGGCTGCTTTCGTTAAAGAATTTGAAAAAAAATCTCCTCGCTCAGAAGCCTCATTGCCCCAGTGGTAGTTACGGCCCTGGCCTCTCTCTCAATTTTATGTGTTTTTTACATTATCATATCAAGAGAAATCATGGTGATAGTGAAAGAAGTCGATTTAGAGATAAGACAAACTTTTTAAGTTCTATGTGAACATGAATCTAAAACGTGGATTTTACAATTCTGTTTGTCTCCACGTTTGTCCTTGGCCACTGATCCCAAATGGTTTGATGGAGTTTTTCCAAGCATGATATTTAGATTTTATAGGGTTATATCATAAAACTATTTTATTTTATTATCTTTACCCAAGTCATTCAATTAATGATGGTTCATTTATAAGTAGTTAGGGTGACCTGGCGGTCTAGGGGTAAGGTGTCAGAGTTCTATGCTGGCGGCCGGGGTTCAATCCTCGGTCCCGGCACAGATTTATCTGATTACCAAACCCTTCCTTCACCTCTGACAAGACATCTTGTTAATGTGGGGAATGCCAGGCCTCCACCGTGGTTCGGATTCCACGTTAAACTGTAGGTCCTCCATTTCATCTCACATTCACCCTACCATTACACATTAGCGTAAGTGCGTATAACACGAACGGGTAGTAAGACGTGTTGCTAATAATAATAATAATAATAATAATAATAATATAAGTAGTTATTTTTTTAATTCCAAACTTTTCGAAATTGGCTACAACATTTAATAAAATGAATATCAAGGGTTTGTTTGACATGACAAATAACAGTGTGGATTTGTTTTTGGGGTACAAACTCATTTATTGGAAGTTTACTGATGACTGATTTTTCAAAAACTTGGATTATTTAGAAAATGGCCTTGAACGATTTTATTTCAAATGAGTATCATCTTGGGAATGTTTGATATAACAAGGGGGGTTTGCTGATTAGTGATTTTGGAAAATTCAATTAATCTTGAGAGTGGTTATAACCATTTTGCTTAAAATGTATACCTAGGGCATGTGTGACACTAACATCACAAAATTAAGCTCTATACTTGTTTTTTGGGGAAAATTTCATTTTGGGTAGAATACTGATGACTGTTGTTTTTATTTGTATATTTAAAAAAATGGCTCTAACGATTTGGTTCAAAATTGGTACTATAATATATTTTTATTTATTTGAAATAAATTAAAGTGTAGCTTACTTTCAACAATATATTGAAAATTTGATTTTTTAAAAATTAGACCTTGAAAATTGAATTCAAAATGGGGATCTGAGGTTTTTCATTATAAAGAAGAATACTTTTTTTTTTACAAATAAGAAATAACTTTATAGTAGTTAAAAAATTTATTGAAAATTTAAATTTTGTAAAATATATTTTAACAATTTGCTCTTAAATTTATGAATGACTCGTGATTATTGTGATTAATAAGATGATGGAATTGTTTTTGTGAGGAAAACATACTTAAGTGTAGTTTACTAAAAACCTATTTTTTTTAATTATCTTCGAATTCATAAGACAAAATAAGAGAAATTTTGCGCGATTGTGTTGTATTATTTATTTCCTGATTCATTATGATATCCTAACATTGATAGATGGCTCCAATCTTTATATTAAATGTATATGAGTTTGAACTCTGAGACTGCATAGTAGAAATATATGTAACTTTAAAATACAGGTGGGTTAATATTAATAAGTTAATTACAATACATTGTTATCAATTACCATTGATTTTTGGTGGGGTCTGGTCCAAGCTTACCAGCAATGATTTTTTCTCACCACGTATTAAAATATTAAATTAAATTCATTTGAGTTTTATTTATTTTTAAACATCACTAGAATTACAAAATCACTGAAAAAATATACAAAGAGAAGAACAAAAGAATAATATTTTGAATTAAGCGTACCAAATGATGACATTATTTGAACAAAAGTTGGGCGCGTCTGTCTTTTAGTGCCAGTTTGTCATTACCACAGTATTTTAAGCATTCTATAAATCTATTATGTTTATTTTTCGACATCTGTTCATTGTGTTTTTGGACTAAAATTTTTGCTGTATAATTTATCTGTGATGTAATATTTGATGTTCCAAGTATTTAAAATTAAATGCATTTTCCAAATCAATTTCACATTCCTCATATATTTTAATTATTTTATTTAAATGTTTAATATCCCTACAGGCTACCGTTTTCCACAACCCCTCATCATCCAAATAATAACAATAAAAACAAAATAATCTCTTTTTTTCTAAACTCACAGTTAACCACAATGGTTTAACAAACCAAGCCTTAGAAAAAGTTATTTTTTTCTTGCCATCTACCTGTAAAAATGTAAAGTCATTCGGCTGATATGCCGTTTAGTTTCCAGTTTATCTTGGAGTTTTAGTGAAGAAAACCGAGTTTTAATCAATAATCTTCTTTATTCATTTTAATTATTTTTACGTGACATATTATTTCTTGGGTCTTAAAACATTCTAAATCACAGACTCATAGAAAAAAATATATAATATGCCTCGATCGTATAGTGGACCATCTCAGGCTGGCCCCATTTGTTAGTGTAAAATTCGCACTGGAATGGTAGAGATATCTCACGCTGAGTGTGACTTCTCTGAGAGAGCACATGAGAGTTGGTCCTGCTCAGCTTTTATATTCAGTCACTAGAGCGCTGGTAAAGTCCTCGTGTGACGCTTCGAGTGAGGAAAGAATAACCTTGACTTGAATACTGTATAACGAACCTAATAATTCACTGCGTGCAAATAATGTTGATCCAATTAATTTTAATATTTTTTTCCAAAATATTTTATAAAATAAATAGAAAGAGAATATATATTTTTTATGTAAAAAAATGTAAATGTAGGCGAGGCCTGGTTCTGTTACTAATTATAAAATGGGTTCTTAAGAAAATTAAGCTTTAAATATAGATACTTTATTGGGAATAAAAACATAATTATTTTTTATTTTATTTTTTAAATTACCTTGGGCTAAATACCCAAAATTCGATTCTAGCCACGGTCTAAAACTTTATTGGTTGTTAAATTGGGATTTTCTCTTTCGTTGTGATGAATTGACGACCAATGTTCTGTTCTAGCGATCGGTTAGTTTAAAAAATTGGTTCAGTAAGTTCATGTTAGGTTAAGCTATATATAAAAACTCATTGAATAAGCAATACAAATATTAGTACACGTTTAGTATTTAATAAACTAAAAGTTGAAAGCCTAGCATGCCTAAATTAAATTGATTTATTAAATATGTGTATAGTAGTATTTAAAAACAGGTTAATAATACTTATTAAACTATACATTTTATGTTTAAAAAGACAATTGCTTTTGTTTGAAAATGTTATCGAAAATTTAAACTACATTCTAATATTTACAGCTAATCCCATTTGCGAAGAATATTAAGACCATACAGGCTACTTCAAAATTTTTTCAAGAGTAATACAACTTTAACTCTACTCTATTTATATATTTAACAATAAAATATTCACATGAAAGCACGTCGAAACACTAAATTATATTCACGCTTCAACACAAGAAAGTAGATTTTATTTCTTTTTAAAAAAGAAGTCAGAGGGAGAAGGCAGAGAAAACAAAAAAAAAGAAAAAAAAGAAAGGGGTTTAAGAGGAAGAAGAAGCGGGGAGCAGGAATTTCCCTGCATCCGTGGAAAGTTATTGTAATGTTCAAATTTTGCAGTCGTCCCTGTCACATATCTTCACCACTTCACTTATTACAGGTCTCGTGTTTCTTTTTATACGTCCCTACACCTAAAGTTTTCCCACGTTCCATTTTATTCAACCATATGAGAGAGGTGGATGGTTCGTGAAAGAAGAAAGATATAAATTTAAAAGTTAAATTTTTTTTCATAATATTTTTTCGTACTCATTCTTCATTTCTTTGACTTTACTTTCCTTTTTTTTTATCCATATTGTTGCTTCCTCTCTTTGGTTTATTTCGTCTTCTTTTTGTCTTCTCAATTTAAGTTATTCATTGCTGAGGTATTTTTTTTATTCTACTATTTCAGCAGTGAGTTCTTGTAAGCGTACTTAAAATTAAATTCTGAGCTCAAAAGGTTTTCTAAACCAGATTGTACTCGTTAAAATGGATGCTCATGTAAAACAAACAGCTTGGGGGTGAAAAAATCTCACAAATCACGTAGTACTACTTCTCTTCGCATATTTTGCCTTAAATTATTACGACTTTGTACATCACCTAAAAAATGTTATTCTTTTTGTGGGATCGAGTTGTGTAAGACATTATTCATTCAAACGTATGGATTGACAGTTACTTAGAGGCCGAAGTTTGAATCTTGGGTTACCTTTGTGATTTTCCCATCCTCTATCTAGGCTAATGCAGTTGGATTTCCTTGAATCACTCACCTATTCTCTACTTTCTAGAGCTAATCCTTCAAATAAATCTTGTTTTAAAATGCTCGAACTAAAATATATTGTGTAAGTCAATATACAGAGTGGGCCAGCTTTGACATTACAATGGATTCATACTTAAATCCACAAGTGAGCAGTGAATTCTGGGAAACTTGTTCTTTCTATGGGTATGCCTGATAACTTGAATAACTTAGGCACAACATATTATGAAGTCACTGATATTTTACTTATAAATGTATACTTTGTTGATATTACTGTATTTGTACATCTCTTAATGGTAGTAATCATATTAATATTTTCATATAATGAGAATAATGTATTTTATTGAAAAATGTAATCTTCAATGTTTATGGAACAATAATTTTCGTTAAAATTTGGTGGGAGCGTGGACAAACGTGTCAGTCTCGTAATTTCTTATTTCCAAGTTCGGGTTTGAACATCGAATGGGGTAGGTCTAATTATTTAAATTATTCCCTGACCCTCCTTTCACGCAAATATAGGAACACATATTTTTAACTCTACCACTCTGATACATTGCCGATTTGTGTAAATACACGAAACACCGTTAAGTTTTAATAATCGTCTAAGTTTTGAATTAGTTTAATTAATTTTATCTGACCAGTGTAGTTGATAGTTTAATTTGAAGACCAATAAATGTATATATATATATATATGCCACAGTTACACTAATATTGATTGGTTGCCACGCAAAATAAATGTTTAACTAATCTTTTCTAATTTTCCACCCACAACCTTTAGGTAGGGAATCGAATCCTGATCACTTGAATTGAGAGTAGAGCTTTCTTTAAAACCATGTTCATCTCATTCTTATACTATTAGTGTAATTAAATGTAGAACTGACCCACTTCGATGGTTGTATGGTCTAAGGTGATAAAATACCTATAGATCGGGGTTAAATCTCGGTCGAGTGTATTGGGGGTGGCTTTTCATAAATGATTTTTCCATTTTACCCTCCAGGTAGATGCGGGTACACTTCTTCTAAATTCAACCTCACTCATACCTAATACATTAGCGTAATTAGTATATAGGCATATAACACGAATGGATAGTAAGATGCCAGTGCTAAAAAATATGTGAAATCTACTAATGGATATAGTAAGAAGTGGTGAAATAAAAACCAGCCACACTAGAATATCTGCTTAACCTACTCTTTTAAAACACTTTCCCTTCTCATTCTTTCTTTATTTCTCCGTCCGAGTTTTCTGTCACACAGAAAAAAAAACACAGCCTTCTCATACTTTAGAATTATCCCAGAGGCACAGCAGGGTTTTCCATTACTGGGGCCATTTCTCAAAACTAATACAGAAATATGACCACGCTTCATTCCTCCCTAGTCCCACAGCACTCATAACGAAACACGCGAAAATGATGATAAAAAAATAGCGCTCTGCTTATTCCGATATAGATTTGGTCCCACTGTGTACTTACTATATGACTCAGAAAATCTACAACGGGCTAATGAACACAGGCACGGACTACATTTGTTTTGAAGGAGTATTTCTCGCGTGTTATTTGTTTTGAAAGGATTGATCACGTGTAATTTTTGTATTAGAAAAGGTGTGCACGCATAACAGTTGTTTTTAGGTGTGCAAGTATTAAATTTGTTTTTAAAAGGTGTGCATGTATGGCATTTGTTCTTGAAGAACGGTGCACGTATAGCATTTGTTTTTGGAATAAAGATGCGTGTATAGCTTTTGTTTTATAAGAAAAGTGCACGTGTGGCATTTGTTTCAGAAGAGGATTGCGCTTATGGCATTTATTTGTAAAATGGATGCAAACTTATTTGTACTTTTAATGTTTCTATTATTTTTTATAGCTTGCGTTTCTGTAATTTAATGTGAAAGGAATTACCCAGAATGTGGAAACGTGGAGTAGACGTCAAGTAATTCAAGTCTGGTTTTAAGGTAATTGAGAGATTTTTTGCTCTCAGATCTCACATTCTCTCTCCACGGAAATGCACTTACACTTCCGCTAAACTCCATCTTCCTCACCCCCACCTCATTAATGTAACTAAATCAGAATATTTCAAAAGAGTAACGTGATTCAGAAAGAAAGTTTGCTTAAGTGCTATCACATCTTAATTTCTAAATTGCCAAGTTTAATTGTTGGAACTTTTTTTTAGTAATAAGTATAAATAGTTAAACAGTAAATATTAATTCCATACGGTTACTACTGGTCCAGGCTGTCAGCATTTATTTATACTAGTGGGGAAAAGAAGACGAAAACCAGTATTTAATTTCGAGGAAATATTCTCTCATTGGCATGTATGGAGTGATCAAACATTTAGGATAAAGCATCTTCATAATACCCAGTCAGGATTCAAAATCCACTATCCACATCTATGGAAAATCAAATTAGTCAAGCTTAACATTTAGTCTACGTGTCCATCGATGCGGAATAGAACATATACAATAACTGGTGTATGAACAGTTATTCTTGTGGAGTAATTCTATTATTTAGAATTGATTGATTTAACGTGTCGTGTAGTTGAAACGTGGGCGTTACACCAGTTTATATCCTTTTCGTTCTAACCATTGAAATGTTAGGAAATAAAAGAACAAAAAGAAGATAACAGAGGTACGTAAATGTATGTGATAAACGTGATCAATCAGATTGGTTTTTGAGGCTCACAGTTTGAAACTACCATTTGTCTCAAATCCTTTTCATGATTTATTATCTGTAAATTTACGCTATCATTTATTTACTTTTTATTATAAGTGTGTTATTTTTTTAGCACTGCATCTTACTACCCGTTTGGGTTATACACCAATATAATTGTATCACTAGATTTACATATGTTTAAGCATGGGATTATTTATTTAAAGTAATAAAATCAGAATCCAATATGATAAAATTGTACTTATGACAGCAATACAACTTTAATATTATAGTTGCTATTTAAAACCGAATTATAATGTAATCGTATACGGGTAGTGATATTTTTTTTAATGTACTCGATTATATACAGATCTATATTTAAATACAGTATTAATACATTTCAGAAGACTATTTTTCTTATCTTAATTGGAAACATAAGACAATAACTATATTATAAACTGTAAATGTTTACCTATTACGTTTTATTTCAAAATTCTGTGACCGATTTGGGGAAATATTTATAAATTTTCTTTTTTTGGGGGGGGGGGGGG